>KZ308234.1:440503-532377 GCA_000376725.2 Ladona fulva | reverse complement strand
AAAATTAAGAGGATATGCGTAATTTGCAACTAGGTTAATTGCTGCCACTTAACAAACTGATTACGTTACGTTATAGAAGGACTGATACCCAATAGCGTGCAACACTTTAACAATTTGTATTTGCGAAATTTTGAAGTCATTTGAAGAGATAAATTTGTAATAATAATAAATAATTTATTCTAGATTTAAGTAGGCCCTATTTTACGTTATCAAGAACTGCTCGTGTTTTCTCCCACATTATCCAATTTACTTTTTTACCTCCCCCGAAGGCCAAAAGTACTCAAAAGAATGAAATACTGAAATTATATTTAGTATATATATATATATATAGTCGTTCATATTTTTTGCGATAATTTGTGAAGTAGATGAAGTGTGACGGCAATATAAACGTAGAATAGAAATTTGCAAAAGGGTACTGCGCAAAAGAATAGAAGCTTGACGGCAACAATGTGCTTTGAAAATAACTGTCACGAATTGTGTGACAGAATCCTTGCTTCGGCAAAATAAATCACTTATTCGAATAAAATAGGAAAATTTCCTTATTAAAACCTCTAATTACTACTAAATGCTCATTACTAGCACTTGTTACGGACTGCGCGCGATATAATCCTTCATTTTAAGTAGAGAGGCCCTTGAACACGAAAAATGTCTACTCAGAGATTCCCGCAACAATCCTTGTTTACTCGTTGCTGCTACACTCCATATTTTGTTTATTTTTGATTTCCAGAATATTCAATTAGACTCTTATTTTGTAAAAAGGTTTCCTGTCGTCCTATTATCGTTTCTAATCCCTGTTAAAATGCCACCCAATGGCGCAAAGAGAAGAAATAATGTTTTGCTGATAGCAAACTTTTGTATGGTGGCTTCTCTGTAAACGTAGTAAATTTCAGAGGTAATTTCTTCTCTCATTATTACTTTAGTATGATTAATTATTTGAATGTTTGTGTGTACGAAAAAAACTAAGGAAAGAATCGGCATTAATATCCATTGTAAAGTAATAAAAGGAAAGGAGTGAAATTGAGCGAAAGATATTTGTGTTGTAAATGCAAAATTTAAGTAAAGGTTTTTGCTCTTTTGGATAAACTAGGGTCCTCTTCTGAAAACATCGTCAAATATTTTATTTCGATACCTATCATTTGCTTTGGATCAATATCATATTCTATGCGTCTATATTCTGTCAATTACGGTGAGTTATGGAGCCAAAATGATTTGTACTTCCGCTTTTAGACCTCTGATGGAAGTCATAGCCTAATTTTCAGGAGATATCAAATATGCAAAACTCGCAATTACAGCTGCGTGTTCACTGAAAATTTAGCGCTACCGGATCATAGATTGAGCGCGAGAAAATATGTATGAGCATTTGAATTCCATATCGAGATTTGAAGCTGATCATTTTATATCTACGGTAATTTCTCATTCATAATTTAAACGATTCATGCAAATGTATTTACACTGTAATGTCACTATGATTCTGCTTCATTCCAAATAGAATTTCTCTAACTTCCATTCCATTCGGTTGCTTTAGGCCAATCTATCATTACGTTTAATTGAAGGAAACCAAATTCGTAAATTACTCTGAAAATTTCTCGGTTCCACGAAATTATGCCAGTTCGTGAAAATTTGCTTGGAAATGATTTCCAAGAATTATTCTTTTCATACTGCTACTTTCCGATGTTACTGGACGCAATTCTGATATTTTAGGAAGAAATAGAATGTTTCAGAACGTAAAAAGTTTAACATATTCTTTTTTATTATGGTATTGTGAACATAATATTAATTTCAAAATGACTACTCGAAGGATCTTTATTTCGAAAATTCGCTTTGTGTCTTAACAGTTTTAATCATATAACTTCTCATGATAGTTTACTATAATATCAATAAGTTCTCAATAACTTTCTTAATATTCCTCATACATCACCAATTCCTTCACCTCCTGGTAACTTATCCCACACTTTATGTCATCGAACATGTTTTGCATTTATCTTCCCCCTCTGTCGTTTCCTTTGCATTCTACCCTCGTTAACGTTCTTTAGCAATCCCTCTCCTCTCATATGTGACCCACCCATTTCCTTTGTCGGCGCTTAATTATATCAATTCAAATTCTCTCTCCCACAAGCATCGCTAGCACTTCCGTGTTTGTTTTTCTATGGACCCAACTTACTTTTCCATTCTACGCCACACTCACATCTCGAAGGCCTCCAATCCTTTGATGCCTCAGTTTCTCATGGTCCACCTTTTACGCCCATATGGCACACGTTATTGGCATATAGTGCCCACTAGTTCATCCATCATCCAAAGGCAGATTTGTGTCGCTGCAGTCAGGAAAACTTATATTCTGCCATTCTCTTGAGGTCATGGTATGAATCCGCCCTTATTATTGTCTAGAAGTCATGTAGATACTCTGTTTTCGGTCAATCTTTCCTCTAAAACAACTTAAGTCAGCCTATGTTCAGGCCATGTTTAAATTAGACCATTTCTCCTAAGGAAACCTCACTTCCAATTTCACAATTGCAAAACGTTTGACCCATCATCCAACTTTAGTCACACCAAGGGAGGTTTTCATGGCAGTACACATCCTAACAATTTAACTTTCTTTCTTAATTCTTCAATTCCAACATTCGTTGCCATAAAGCAAGTGCTCCAGAGAAAAGTTTTCTCACATTTTTCCTAATGGGCTGATTTTTCCTATGTGGGCTGGTTAGAGGGTTTACTTACTAATAGGAAATATATTTAAACCCTAAGAGATACATTCAGTTTCAGTAAATGATTTCATTTTCTAAGGAAGAATACATTAACTATACAATCTGTCGTATATTATTGTTGCAATTTAAAACCTAGTCACTAGCAAAGTTTTCGTGTCATCAATTGACTATCTAGCGGGGGACCTTTTATTCTAAATACTTTTTTACGTTTCGAGAGATTAAATTAGCTAAAATTTTACAAGATGAGGCTTTTTGAAGCGATTCTCGGATTACAGATGCTAGTTAAACTACTACGAGACTTGGCGTGAGATAAAGATTAGCATGTAAAAAGTCATAGGATTTTCCAAGGAAAAGGGCAAGGCAAAACAAAGGAGTTGATGAGGAAAACACTGAAACAGATGGAGTAGTTCTCTCGCTGGAAGAGTTCTTATCTGGAATGGGAGTAGTTGGAAAGATATTATGACAAAGCGATAGCGAGAGAGGCTTTTGTGAGAAGAAAATAATTAGGGACGAGGTGCCTTGATAAAGATAATGGGAAAGGGATTGAAAAAACTTTATCTAGAGTGTATTATAATAAGAGCTCCAGACACAGACTTAAAGAGAGTATGAAATGAAAGGACTTTCGAAAGATTGGGGTAAACTGAAGAAGTGAAATAGGTTTGGACGGAAAATAAAATAAGAACGTGCGAAACATTTCGGAGGAGATTATGCAGTTACTTTAAGAAATAAGAATGAAACAAGAATTGGATGGCAGAAAATTTCATCTTGACTTCGCGGAGCAGGATATTAAACTATTCTTATCCTATAACTCAGCGGAAAAGCAAATGAAGGAAAGTTTGTGAAATCTTCCATTTGATAAATGTTAGAGTTTCTTTATTAAAATCTCCTCATTTTCTCTTCGCAAAGCAGTCAAAATAAATATTCACTAAGTGCTACACTTTGTCTATCTCTATCTTAATACGTAGTAACCAGCCACATGGCATGTCTCTGTTGCATGTACTACATACTTTAGCGAGCAGAAAGGAGTATATGCGAAAGAGGCATGTAGCTGGAGAAAGGAGATGGAGGGTGCATTTTTCTCCAAATGAAGACAACACATTTACATAACCACCAGGCGTTAGCGTACTTCTGGTGGCCTAATGCCATAGGATAATATCACTATTTAATGCTGGTTCACTGCAGAGATGCCGATTTATTTATAATTTCGCTACATGGGCCCCAAAAAGTCACTAAACTCATAAGAATATCATTAAAACTTAGTTAAAAGCAATGATGGTCTGAATTCGCTTTTACGAATTTTATACAAGTTCAGTTATTAAGTGAATAAATCAGATAAAATAAACTTAAAGACTTTTATCAAGTAAATGTATTAGATACTATTTTGATTTATGTACGTCAGACACTTTAAGAAGTTTATACGTGACAGAACATGCTGGAAGAATCTCTGAAATAGAAAAAAGGAAAGAATCGCTAGAGCTAGCCTTAAAATCGTACATTGGCATCTATGGTTCAATAGAAATTCTTGAATTATATAATAATTAATACGGAATTATTGTTATAGTGGACTAGTTTACAGATACATATCTCATTGCCCTAAATTCAGTGGAGGGATTGCAGAGAATGACCTCCATTTTCAACTATGATTCTATATTTGTGATGAACGCGTTTTTTTTATCTAAGGTAAAATTTTTCGCGAGAAAAATCCGTACGCGAAAAAATAGAGGTAAATAATCTCTCTAAACGGTGAAATTCCGTGTAATTTGCAATTTATAATTCACCCCGTTGAAGATAAACGAGGACAAGAAATTAAGTTTACAGGTGAGAAGCTATGTTATGAAAGATACCGGAGACATTTGCAAACCGGGCTTTGTTTTCATCTTCTCCATATGCGGGATTGGATTTCCGCAGATCATCCCCCAAATTGCATAAAATAAAAGTCCCTATAAATCTCGCATTTTTCACCTGACAACGAGACGGGTGACTCACTCGTTCTGTCAACATGCAAATAATGCTCACATTCATACATCTTCCCTGTCTCGCCTTTATTACCTCCTCTCTCCCGCTCTCTTCCTACGTAACTGATCGCCTTCATTTCCTACCACTTATTCATCGTATTCCCACAACATCTCCCCACGCAATTCCCCTCTGAAAATACAAGGGGCAACCCCCTCGAAAAATGTCCTTGCTTTTCTACTTAATATTTCATCTCTTTTTCACAAACACTACTTCCCTGCATATTTGCCAATTTGCATCCGAAAATAAGTTGACATGTGTATCTGTAAGTAAGCTCTCTATCTTGCCTTTTTATTAACAACTTCCTGGGCAGAAAGAATATTTTCCTTCACTCAAACAAAATTCTTAACGGTATAGCGTATCTCAGTCAGCAACCGTAACCATGGTAATTTCTCCATCTCATTTATTCGTAACATAATCATTAAATTTGATAACGAGTATATATTTGAATTACTTATTAGCAGAATTACCTCTATATTTTTTATGTAATTTACTTGAGTCAGTTATTCACTATATGTCTTGTAATCGCTTAGAGTGTATCATTCTTAGGAGTAAAACTTGTAACGACTAATACACTTAGCAAATACTAGTGTTTCCAGGAAAAAGTTAAGGTTTTATTAATGATGGGTGTTTTGAAAATGGATACCTTGTAGTCCCTTTTTAGTCTGAGGCTAAGGTTTTCTAACTTTATTAAATAATATTTCTACTCATCGATAACCTTAAGCTCAAATTTATAACCTCATCTCTTCAGTAGAACAAGTTAAGGACTTGTTTTCTCATTGCAAGTTTCCAAACTTTAAAATTACATTACATGAAAATCCGATATTTGAGAGCCCTTTTGAATATTTAATTCCTAGTGCCTCTAATTTAAATACATGCTTCAATGAATAGGGAAGGTAACTCTGCTTTTATATGTGAGGAATTAGCATAGCTAGCCTATACTTAGAAAATTATAACATTATATAGGTAGTTAATTAGAAAACTATCAGACTTTATGTATAAATCTAATATAAGTTTTTTCTGTAATTTTCTCATATCGTGATGGAAGAAATATCGAAATTAATTATTAATGGGCTTAATAACTTGCAGTATTAACGTTAAAAGACAAACTAAATTGTTATCTACGTTCTTCAATAAGAAATGTAACTGCGTGGGGGGGTCATTATTATTATTATTATTTTGGGAGCTATTATTGTGCTTTTTTAGTCGTAGCATTTCATAGAATAATTCTTTTACTCTGTTTGCATTCGATACAAATATTTGCTAACTTTTAATCTCGGATCTAAATAGAATATTTCTATCTAAATTGAATTGATATAGAATATTTAACTACATATGAACCGATCTAGTTTGATGACATTTAACTTTGCGCACAATTTCTATTAAAAAAACTACCTCTTAATTAAAAAGCTCTCATTGGTTGTGAACATTTTCTGTTCCATGAAATAAAAAGATGATTAATAAATTGTAATTATAAATCGTGAAATGTCATATTGATAATAAATTGTTTAACGCAACTTTGATATCGATGACGTTGGGAAGATATCGTTATAAATTACCGGAGGCAGTACTTACCGAGAAATTTGGAGTTAGATTTATTGAATATTGTTCAATTCTAAAAAATGAGAATAGGAATCACTTTTAGATATAGAGTAACTTAAGATGAATATACAGAGGTTAATCCCGTTAGATAATATAAGACTATATTTCTTATTAGTATTGAAATTACTCTAAAATTTTCGCCAGTTTTCATAACGTTATCAAGTCTTTCTGTAAAGTATTCAGCCCGAAGGCCGGGTGGGACCTCATCCTCTCTACCATCAGCTACAAAGACTAAGAGAGGGGAAGTGAGGCTTACTTGGTAAGATGAGGAGTGAGGTAGTTTGCCCTTGCTTTCCTCACTGAGTCAGAATGCTATAAACAGAACAAGCCCACGTCAGTGAAGCACAATGACTCTAAGAGTAACACTTCTAGTAACATTGCATAAGAAGAAACCTTAATTAATGCCATTATTCAGCATAACTTATACCTCAGTAACTTACATATCATCACAGACATGAACAAGACAGACAGAAGTATATAAAAGATACATTTTTCTTTATCCTGTAGCAAAAGACAAATGATCTCGAAGGTTAGAAGTTAAAATTTAATGCGAAAAATAAGTTAAAGTACAGACATGAACAAGACTGAGAAAAAAGGTTAAAAAAGATACATTTCTCTCTATCCCGTATTAAAAGACAAATGATAAATATTTCATTCGTCATGATAGAGTAGCAGAACCCAATATCAAATATCGCGCATTACACCAACTCCATCCACCGCCTTTAACAAAAAGGCTGGTTTCAGCAGTGGTCCACAAGCTCCCCTATAATTCCTCCCATCCCGCTGAATCTCACCATCTCCGCATCATTACTTAATAGCACTAAAATGCGGAAATTCAAACACTCCGACCAGGACCCTTATCTCGCGATTGAATTCCTGAAAAAGCGCCATCCGTCGAAAAGACTCGCATTAATTCCGCACGGTTCCCACGAATCCCGTCACGCATCCGGGGGACCCTTTCATCCCCCCGATTTTCCCTAAAACCATCGCAAAAGAGGTCGATGGGCGCTATAAGTTCGATGAGCGATTCGGAAAAACACCCTCTTTCGCCTGTTATTAATCACACCCGCGACCGCCCTTCCCAGAGTGGATTTGAATACGAAAACTAGCTGATTTCCCCCGTCGAAGGATTTTGAACCCGCCGCGGCGGTGGTGGGGGTTATCTCCCGCTATTTTCGAGTTTTTTCCCTCTCTTTTTCTCCTCCGTTCCTCGCCACGTTCTCTACCTCAGATGATTTTCCCCTCCTCCATTCTACGCCCGCCCCCTCCCCGAGACGTACACATACACTCCTGCGATTCATTCGAATGCTCAGCTTCCACTCACTTTGCTGCGGAAGAAGATTGAGCAATTTGTCACCGTGTGAGAGTGGGAAGGATTCTGCGGAATACGGTGTTTGCGGTGCGGGGCCGAATGGGGAAGGTGGTCGGGGAATTTTAAGGGAGTGCAGAGGGGAGAGGGTTTGGCAATCGGAGGGTATGATAAGTGTGGGTTGGCCGGGTAGTAATGAAGAGGGGGGAGGTGGAATGGTGTGGGAGAGAGATACACCCGTACTAATTTATTTTGGAGAAAATGAGACGTAAAAGTCTCCTTATTCGAAACTCCTTTGGAGCTGAAAGATGTCGGGTGGGGATAAACAAGCGGGTGGGTGTGAGTGGTTGGACGTTTAAGTCCCTCCTTACATTCCCCGTTCATTTGGAATGAGTGAAATGGAATGGGATGAGTTTGAAGGAAAGACTGTTGAAATGGACTCGAAAATGAGTGTAAACGTGGTGGATGAGTGGAGGAAAAAGATGAGGATTTTTTTTAAACCTTTTATACAGGTTTCCTAATGTAGATACAGTGGAAAGAATCCTTTTAGAGCTATCATGAATAGATGATACATTTACATTACATTTACTATTTTAGAGCATTAAGGTTCAGGTTAAAAACTAGTGAGTTCCTTTGTAGAGTTGCTTATTTGAACGTTCAAATTTTATATGTTTCCGTGAAGTTGTTAAAAAATCAGGAAAGATTTACTTTCGTTTTAAGTTATTTACCCGTGTATTCTCCATATTTTAAGTTCCTTTATCCACACATTATATATTTAGTCCATTTACCAACATATTTTCAATAATGTTAGTTCCTTTAATATCACAATAGGTTGTGCATTCAATTAATTTTTTGTTTCAGATGATGTATTAATTAAGCCATCAACTCTTCTGAAGCCTTTATAGGGTTGGTGTCAATCGCTGTTTGATTTATTGATTGTTCATAAAACTCGATTTATGTTCAATGTCCTTCTGATATCTGCTTTAGTCACGTGACGAAGTTTATGCTCGTCCTGTATATGATTGAAATCTTTAGAGAAATCAAATAAAATGAAAGCGAATGCGAATTGTAAAGATTAATCGGAGAATAGATCGACTTCCACTCTTTTATGAACATTGTGACCTATAATCTTAGGGAAATGAACGGAAAGAAATTAAATTAAAATGAAACGAAATGAATAGCGAAAAAGAAATGAAATGCGAAGTGCCTTCTGAATCCAAATAGATTTCAAATGAAGCTATTATATCTAAAAATATCATGCGAGGCCACTTACTGTTACTACTAGTACTTATGGTGAAAGTACATTAGTGAATGGCGAAGTACACATTAGTGAAACATCTATAGGAGTATCCAGACTGATATTTACTTCGTAGTGAAAGACAAAAACGGATGAAGAAGTTGTGTCTTTTCATAAAGTCGAGAGAAATTTCAGGTCATTTTCCGCTTATTAGATTTAAAAAATTCTTATAATATAGGTAGAGTTTTATACATGATTTTCTTGATTTATTACGTCATTGATTTCTGTGGGATAAAGTTTCAGTAGTTTGGTATCGTCTTACAATACATCATAACATCATTTTGTCATTATGATTATTGTGTATCAGTGTCTTAATAGCTTAGTAGAGTACGAGACGTCGCACTTAGATACATTAGGTTAAAAGGCCCAAGATTTATAGGTAAAAATGGTCATTCCTGCAAGATATATGTCGAGCCATCCAAAAAGGACTTTGGGAAATATTCTTTCGTAAACAGGACTGTAAAAGAATGGAATGAATTACCGGAAGATATTCTTAACCCCTTTCCAAGTACAAACAAAACATTTCGACGAGGAATGGAAGGAAATACCCAAAATAAGTTTCATTAATATTACCAATATAATCATAACGTCACGATTTTCACGATCATTTGTTTCTTGAATGAATATAATGTTTTCTTTTTTTATCTTATGATCGTTTTTAGCTTTTGCCTTAAGACTTCTGTATTGAACTTCTTTATTGTAACTTTTGTATTGTAAGTTGTGAGGTATTGTTGGGCATAATGGGTGCTGTGGAATTTTGTGTATGTATTGGATGTGTGAATGTTTGTTCTTCTTCTTCTTTTTTATATATATGCGACGTTGCCACCGGAAAATTGTGTATTTGTAGCGTGTATATTTTATAACAATAACAATGTATCGGAATATCTCCTTGTCATTTTCTTGTATATGAGATTTAAAGGATGTTGATTTTCTTTGCTCTCCATTAAAAATATTCTCGAAGTTTCAAAGTATTTGTTGTAGTATATTTTGATTATCGATTATTATAACCTAGTTGTACATTTCGATCCGCTAGCTTGATTATTGTACGAGTCATAACTTAAGCATTTGAAATTTGGCATTGTTAGACCATATTTTAGTCGTGGATTTGTTATCATCAAAGGATATAAATAGCAGAATTTGTTGTATTAGAAATACTCACTTCCATTCTTTCGTACAGTAATTGAACCACTAAGGAAAATTCCTCTAAATATTTGTATGCTTCATATGCAGTTTATCTTCCGTGAACTGTTTTTCTGTGATTGCGCAATGGTTAGGTACTGTGTAAATCAATATACAATATTAATAGTAACGAAATATTTATTCTTTATGGATTATAAGCCGTTTTCTTATTTTTCTTGGCATCGAAGTTGCCTAAACACATTTTCTTATTGCTAACCCTACTTCTAAAGTTAAAATGCAATTTAAATAACTATTTACTTAATAGATAATCATTAATTTATAAATTAAAGTAGTTAAAAATCATCGTCACTTTTCATTTAAACGTTTGATAGACAGAGTAGAGGTGTAAAAATAACGCAATTACGTTGATATTTGTAAAGGGAGAAAATAATTTAGAAACAGTCGTCTACATTTTAAATGATGGCAGTTATAAAAAATAATAAAGCTATGTACATTGCGTGAGATATTAATTTGAATTTAATATACCCTGACAGGTTTGGCAGGATCGGGAAGCGAAATTCGAAGGGCTCATTTGTTAACTTCGAAATGCGATGACACGATTTTTCATCAATTGCAACAAAAAACTTTTGAACTATTGATTGAGAAAGCATCTTCTCAATTTCCATTACAGGTCTCGTTCACGAGTGAAGTAGCTCTACATTAACGTTCCTACATGGAATAATTTATGCGTTTTACCTCGTAAATATAAAAGCGATTCGCCGCTGCTGAATAGATGTTAAATATGAATCTCCATCTTGAGGATTGGATCACACTAGCTGCTTTAGAAAATTGGGGAGTTAGAAGATTTATCTCCATCTATTAACTGTTTGCACAGCTTGTGAGCCTCTTCTGAGAGAGAAATTTAAAAAGTATCAACATCCTCGCCTCCTCTAATACCCCTGGTGGATGGAGAAGGAGATTAGGGATAGGGGATTTTATGGAAAGTGTCAGGGAATGGGGTATGAATGAGGGGATGGATGGTTGATGTCAGAGGATGCTAGTAATTGGGTATAGAAGGAGGTTTGGAGACGGGAGGCCGTGGTTGTTAGGAGATGATGCTAGGATAGGAAGAAAAAAGAAGTTGGCCAGAAAGTGCGGACCATAGAGAGAGGGTATATGGGGTGTTAGTAAGGGGGGCTGATTGTAAATGTGGGAAGGGTCGATAGGGGGGGTTGAATATAGGGGAAGCACATAGCGTGAATGTATGTCCGTCTCTCTAACCCTTCGGCCTCGTTATACGTGTTGGTAATAGGAAGGGTTGGGAGTAAATTTATAGAGGTCTCGCCTCTTATCTTCCTTCCGTTGGGATGGCAACCAGAGGTTCGGCGCATGGGAGGAGGTGTTCGGAATGGGTGATGAGACCTTCTTCTTCAGCCTCTCTCTTGCGCTCCTTCCATTTCGCGCCCCTTCCACAAACGCTTCCTCTCGTTCGGGTGGGCTGAATAAGGAGAAATGCATACTTCCTTCCCTTTATGCCCGAAGAAAATGCTAATATATGCGTTTGATATAGGTGTATGAATATGCCCCTTAAGTTGAATAGGTGGCCCTCTTGACTAACCGTTTTCTGTAGACCCGGTACTTGAATCGGTAGGTCGAACGGATAGTTCATCCGGAGTAGCGAATAATTAGGAAATATTTGTTGTAGAGTTTTGGGCGATGCTTCACATATTGACACTCAAATTAATGATAAATTAGGGTTAATATCGATGACTTTGGAAGTATCAACCATTTATTAAATTCGTCAGTACCTAAGAAAATTATAGGTACTCAGGGGAGGGGGAAAAAGGGGTATTTTTACACCCTTTAAAACATCAAAAGTTTACGTCCCGTTTTCAGCCTCAAGCGAGAAAACCCTTTTATTTCAATTTTTATAACACAAATAATTCATGGGCTATACTAAGTCCGTATAAGTCTGACTTTATCTATATCCAAATTTTATGCGTTAAAAAATGAAGAACTATAGTCCCCTCTCAATCAACCTCTGATTACGCTATTTGTGTATACTTCATGCTTTCCCTCATTGGCAGCGGTTTTCAAACTTGAGTAAGATGATTTTAGTAATATTTCTGCTTGGTACACCTTAACCACCAGTTAAACAAATAGTATTACTTAAAAGAGCTAACATTGTTAAATGTTTTCCTCAAAGCTTGTTTAAAACAATGGTGGATTAAGCACCTATCGGCCATCAAAAGATGGATTAGTTAACACGAAAAAAGCTTTTATTGGGATTTAATCAGTACAATTCGGCCTGACTTCGTGGAACGCTGCTTAATAAGTGAAAGCTGGACTTTTTATTTTCAACATTTTTCTACATTCTTATATGGAGAATTATATTCTTATAGAGAAGGCTGCAACGCCGAAACCAAATATGAAAAGAAATAGAAAATATGAATTCCTACTTTCATTTATTACTATTGGAGAATAGAGGCTACACAATGGTAGAGCGGAGATAAGGCTGTTGGACAAAGGGTTAGGGAAATAGGGGTTTCGGTTAGGAAGTTCGGGAATAGCGCTGCATGGTTGGGGTGATTCTGGGGTCTGAAGGTTCGACTTATCAAGAAACGTTTTAGATAGGGTGCATAGGGGTAAAGAAGGTTAATATACTACAGGTTTCAAGTAGTAAAAAATACACAGTTATTATTTAGGTTAATTGATCATAATGTTTCATCTACGAACTATCAACATTATAACGTATTTATGCAAAAATCTCCAGCTATTATCCATATTTTATGGGTGAGAAATATTCCAACGGAAATGCGGTGCCGTGTTGGCTATTTAAAAACGTTTTATCGCCACACTTTGTAAGCGATTTCTACGTAAAGTTTCCTTCACTTTCCGATGTTTCTAAATATCCTAATCTCATCTCGGATTGGATTTCAACGCATCTAAGGGATCGTAAAAGCAAACTTGTCCTTTACAGAGACGGCTTAGGGATGATTCGTTTATCTGTAATCTTCTAAATGGGAATATTATGATCTGCTTTTTGAAGATACGTATCTCATTTGTGAATGGCATTATATGGCTTTATCTTAAACTGAATTGGGGATATGTTTTTAAAGTATCGTTTGAAATTCAGGGAACCAATTCATGCTGTGAAAGTGTTAGTAGAACGGTAGTAGAATATTTTTATTTTACTTTACGTTCTCAAATCCTATATTTAAAAATAAGAATGTAAGAATAATACGATAACGGTAAATACTTTCTCGGAAAGTAGCTTGAATGTTTGGCTAATCAATCCATGAAAGGAAAATTTTAGTATGGTAGTGGGAAAATAGAACTGTTCTTAATTTCACTGTCATATTTCAATTGGGATAATTATAAATAAAATATTAGAATGATACGATAAAGCCCATTTAAAATTTCAGATAATGCAAGAGATATTGCTTGTAAAAAGAAAAAGGATGATTAACAAAACTGATACCTAAATAAAAAATTCGTAACATATAAAAGAGGAAATTAAAAAGAGAATAATTCTTTCGTAATTAACAAGAGATTTTTATCTTATCAAAATAAAGCATTCCGAAAAGCATAAATTTAAGAAGTGTATGTAAGGTTCTTAGTAGTTTAAATTACCACCCTTTACAATCTTTATGAACCTGTGAAAGACAGTTAATCCGTCATAATTGTGACAAAGAAACCTATAAGGGAACCTTATTTGGCATGTAATATTTAATAATAATAATAACAATAGTATTTCTCTGAGACAATAAAAAATGCATAAGAAGTCAAAACCAGAAAAATGCAGCATATCGTAGACTGAAAATTTCGCACCAATATGCGAAGGTACCCAAACATTTTAATATCGTCATCATAATTGAATTAATGGAGAACATACGTGTCTAACATGACTTGAAACTTACTTTAAAGACCGTATTTATCACCTTGTAAAAGTTGTAAATTGCATAATTCTCGTCGGATAGAGGTTGAAAAAGCCGTTACAAGTATCAGGCAGAGGGGGCGTAAAAGGAATGAGAAGATCCTTCTTTCCCTCCTTAAGGCTTATCCGTTCCAATATATCTTGATTTTCCGCGGCAGTAGAAATTTGTCTCATTCTTCGGGAAGACTCTCGGGGATGTTTCCAGATCCGCCGCTGTCGTTGACGCAATACCCAGAGCATTTCTAGCGCACGGTGCATTACCTTGTATTGTACTGGAAACAACGGTAATTTGGAGCCTTGTCTCTTATGTTTCAAATTATAAAACAAGGAGCTCAGAGTCTTTGAATACGCAATCTCCCATTAGCTCCAGATTTTATTCCGGCCAGTTATATATCAGACTCACTTAAGAAAAAGGCAAGGGATTCGACGTAAGGCGTTTAGATTGTCGCAGTTTGAAACTCCTAGTTAGCGTGTGCGAATATACGTTCTCGGGAACGCTCAGACACAAATCAAGTTACTTTTGCTTATTATAGGAAATCAACACCTTGTAGGAGTAAGGGTGCAATTTATTTATCCAACATCATTTTAATCGCTTGCATAATTTATTTCTAATGATTTTGTTCCCTTGTGATGATACGTCTAAATATTCTCCAGGGATAGGATTGGTAATGTATTGATAAGTATGTTCATCTTCTAAAGAAAGAGCTTAAATTGTTCCGATGAATTAGAGGTTTAAAAACTTCCCATGAGCCGTATGACGGCAGATGGAACTTGCATTTGGAAGCAAACGGCAAGTTCCGGATTACCGATGTCTAGGAAATAACCATATGTGCATTTTGGAAACAAAGCTTCCATTCTCAAGGATTCCACAATTGGATTTCTGGGAATCAGCCTATGCACATTTCGGAAATAAAGCTTCCATTCTTAAGGGATCCACAATGATAAATTAATACGAAGTGCTGTTACCTCTAATTCATCAACAATCGTGTTCAATTTTTCTTTTCTTTCAGTTCAAATGAAGCTGGAAATTCTGCAGAAAAGCAAGCGCTTTTTACTTGGAAAACTACTTTGCAGGAAAATGTTATTGTTTATACGTTGCTAGAAAATCCCGTTGCTATGCCAATATGTTAATCTCAAATGCCGATGAACATTTTTAAAACACATGCTGGTATAGTTTTCTGTAAATAATTTTTGTTCCCTATCTTCTCAAAAACAATTAAATTGTTTAATTTTCGTTAATTAGCTGAAGTCTTCCTTATCTATACGAATCCCTGGTAATATGTCGATAACAATACCTTCCCAGCATAATGTTTACGAAACATCAATGGGTAGTATTAAAAAATAAATACTGCTAAGGACAATATTTAGGAAGTTTATGCCAAAGAATACGAGCGCATTAAACTGAAATACGTAAAGGTCTTTGCTTTGTCATAGTTACCGAATCAGCGTTAAAAATGGAATGACTTTAATTTTCTGTTTCTCTTTGAAGCTTCGGCTCAACCAATATCCTGTTTCGAAGAGTTTCTCAGCAACGGATCACCTTATACATCAGACAATGTCTTGAGGAAAAAACTTCCCCAAATTCCTGTGTACATCTCAGGTTTTATTGTAAAGCATGAGATCACATTCATCAGAAAACTTCTACGTGAACACCTTTTGAGAATCAGGAAGCTGATGCTTCCTTAACACGCAATAAACTACGCTTTGTTGATCTCACAGGAACCCAACATGATTGATATCGAGGCTAATGTTTCCTTACTCTACGAAATTCCGACATGCGGATTCTTTTCTTTTGAGAGAATTCCGAATGACCACTGTTATAAGGAAATCGCTGGCAATTTTTTCGATTAAAATAATTCCTAATCAAGGAAAAACAAATACGAAAGAAGTCTATCATAACCAGGTACGAACCTGAGTGTTCAGCTGTCCGGGCGGCTGCTCTAGCCACTGAGTTAGCTTGCCAGAACATGCAGTTAACTCGTTTTGGAGACTTTTTTCCCTGGGAATTATTCCTAGGTGCACATTTATACACACAAAATTGACTATCACCATTTGCATGCTTCCAATATTAATTACTCATGTCGAAAGGCAAAATTATTTTAAATTATAAGTTATTAGAATAGATCGGATTCTATTGATATAAGCAAGTATTTATTCTGGTCAGATTAATGTGAAAATTAGTCAATACTATTGAATTGTTTAGTGAATTCGAATTCTTATGACAATTAATGGGATTGATAACTACTTCTTAAAACCACTACGTCTAACGTGAATTTGGAATAGGAAAAAGAGATTAGGATATGAGCTTTTTCGTTTGCATACAAATCTAGACGACTGTTTATGTAAATACAAATTTTACAACCATGAAAACTGAGCTGTTGGACAACATATATGATACAAAAGAAAAGAATATGCTGTAGTATCCTAAACAAAACTTAAATTGTTTGAAAACAGTCCCCAGTATATGGAAAGAAAAGTTTATATCAAAGTAACAGTTGTCATGAGAGCAAAAACTGTCCATAAAAATATTTTTTTAAATTTAAGTTTTAATTAATAAATGTTACTATTTAATTAGAGAGTTCTTTGGAGATGTTGATATAAATATGTAGTATGAAGTGTGGTTCTGAACAGATGGTAATCACTATGCTACATTATGTAATTTTTATATATTATGTTATATCTATGTATGTACCATGCTAGTTTTGTGTTTTTTTCTGTATTATTTAATGTATATTTTCAAATTTATAAATACTTAAGCTAAAAGCTGAAATTTTAAAAGAGGTTATGCAACTATAACCTTTAAACAGACGAGATATCAATTTGCAAACTGATTTTTCCTTTGCTCTGTTAGTGTTTTGTATCAATAAAGTGTTCTATTTTATTCTATTCCAAAGATTCAAGACTATGCGATAAATGACTAGTTTACTAATATTTACTGAATTGGTGACAAAATCTGATTCCAGAAAAAAATAAAAGCTATCGGGGATTATTTCAAGGATATATCGGTATCATCAAGTGCAAATCAAACATTAAATTCAATATTTACATTCAAAATAATATATTAACGGAATTCTCCTATGAGCATTTTCTTCGGATAGTAACGCGAAGATAAGTTCGTTTCCAGAGGTCAAAACAGAGTAAGAAATAAAGCTCCTAGGTCGAAAAGTTCGTATGCAGATCGGTTTATAAGTCTCGGTACCACTGCATTTACGGAATCGTTCGTTTCTACCCCCTGCTTTCCATTTCCTTTCACCCTTCAGTTTTTCTTAAGCTGGCTATCAATTCTCATCCTAAATAATGTGGATATATATGCACGCATGCATTTATGTGTATCTCTTTTCTTTGATTTATAGTTAATATACGAAATTTATTCCCGAAGGCGTTATAAAAGGATCGAATAAAACTTAATTTTCCGTACGAAATGCAGTGAACGACCTCTTTCTTAACCTGTTCCTCTCACTTTACTGCCACCTACAGGAAAGTCCGCCATCGTCACATTGAGTGGAACGTCTTATCGTAAAATATATCCATAAAAAGGGCCGAACTAAAAGGAGTGGAATCGATCTCCTTTGGTGGTTTATCGGTTGAATGCCTCCTCGCAGACCGGAAGCCCCCGGTTCGATTCCCGGTCTTCAGTAGGCTTTTATTGTCCTCCGCTGCGTAGAAAGCTATAAAAAAGGAGCGCGGGCTGAAAATATGTTACGGAAATCTTAACATTTCTTAAGGTTTTACGGGGCAGAATGATGATCGGCATTTGGAGAAGCATTTAGAGCCATCTTTTGGAAGGACGCAACAAAAGGACCCCATGAGTAGCCCAAATCAAGAGTAGGGGAAGATGTTAGAGAAATAATTCCAGCTCATATAAAATGTAATTACCGTAAGAAAGGTCTCAGTTACTACCTCAGTTATGTCCCAAAACGATGGAAATACATTTAAATTACAATGTTCATTTTATGTTTCAGATGTCTGTACGCCCTGGTGAACAATTACTCGCTAGGTACCTTAATTGTTTACTTTATCGACTTGCATTTTGACTATCTTGGCTTCTGTCATTGTTACGTACGTACCATTAACTTATTGTTACGATTGTTTAATATTCATTAGTGAATATACTGTAACACACAGCGTCGATTATTGTTAGGAGTATTGTTACGCTGTATCAAATTACAGTAATTATATTTCAGTCATACATATAAAGCAGAAATTCTGCGGGTTGTTTTTTTGTCTGAGATTGGAGTCCACACTATTTGTCCGATTTACGTCAAACTTTGCATACGTGTTTTCTGAGACTCGAAAGGAAATACTGTCACCTTTTTCGATAACTTTGCAGGGTTTGAACCAAAATCATTCAGATAGATTTCCGTAAGATATACATGTTAAATCTTATTTTATCGGTTACAGACTTTACTTCTTTTGCAAAGTTAAATTAGAAGGAATAGTCGTATGAAATCGAGATAAGTACCTAAAGAAGGAAAATCGAGTACAGATTCGAGAATTTAGATGAAATATACGAATATTATACGAAATTTTGGGTTCGCAAACAACCCGTCCCCCTGACGACCAATGCGATCGTTGATTCCGATCTCATGCATTCTCCCATAAGAATACATTGTGTATTTAGGCTCATTTAGAAGCAATGGCAAGAATTGACAGTGTGAATAGGAGGGAAATTTTCATTAATTTTAACTATTACAGTTATGAACAATTTGCAGTGATAAATCGCATGGGACAACAAACATGCGTAGCACCGTAATGAATTAATGGAAGTGGATGAGTAACTTTTTGTTTTTAATCTTGTATTGGGTTTAGATTTCTCATTAATGACAATTATCATAAATACTTGGTAATTACATAAGTTAGTAAACCAATATTATATGCTACGAATTACTTCTACAATCACTGATTTTCTTAAAGCTTTCCTATATTTTTCTGTACGAGTATACGCCTCTTTGATCACTGCCCCTGGAGGCGGTGTTCTCGACTTGTTTACCGTCTAAAGCCGCTGATACCTCCACATTCAATACATTTTTTATGATATTATCCTTCACATTTTAATACTATTGTGATTTGCTTCTTTTCCTTTAGGTAAATTTTCCTCTATTTGAAGTAATAATTCAAACATAACAATTCTTTCACTCTTCTCCAGTGAGATTTTATTTTATGAAAATTTACAGTAAACACCATGGGAAAATATTTGATGGATAATGCTGTAAGAGAATTGAAAATGTCGGTAAAAAAAGAATGTATAAAGGTACCTTCGTCGAAGTAGTTTTCAAATACTAATTTCAGGAATTCAGAACATACAATGTTAATGTTTACAAAGTAAAGAAATCTGGAATTCAGCAATGAGATTATTCTGCGGAGTATCACTTCTTCAGTACGTTCCTTTTATAACTGTACACTGTATGATAATAAATAGCTATAAAATATCGGCTCTTTCTTGATCATAAATTCAGAAATGCTGAATTTTTTTCTAATGTGTTTATCAGCATTAATTCAGATTTTCCTGTGTTGTAGACATTGAGAAAATAAATAAAAATTGACGTTGTTTAGCTTTCCGATTTAAATAACTCACTCAATGACGGAACCGTTTAGCTCAGCCTATTGATATTTCCACTGTTTCGGTATCAAGTCTATAATAGTCTACGGGATTTTGAATCAACTCATTTTCCCTATGAGATAATTTTCGAACTAATGATAGTTTGAAGGAGAAGTTTGAAACTGAGACTTTCAGTTTATTTAAACTTATATTTGGTTACACTTAATATAGCACTAATTGAAAATGATTATTATAGTTCTTTTCTGTTTTTCTTCGTTACATATTAGCATATGTGATTAATTTTTTTAAATTATAAGTTGCAAATTTAACTTAAAAACACATCTGCAACATCTCAAAATTCTTCTACAAATTAAGCGTGTGCAATAGAAGTCTAATTTTTGTTATTTTCTCCCTTTCTTCACGACTTTTTTCAAATAGCCATTTTTAACGACTATATTTCACTTTTTAAGTTCATCTATATATACTCTATGAATACACTTTCATATGCATGGCTTGCGAGTTTGAATATATCATGAATAATAATCATTCAACGTTACGGTCAACGATTTACCTTTCACCTCTCTGGAAAAAAATTGAAGGTTGGACAGTGGAATATCTTAGTCCTTAATATGTTGAATGTTTATGACTCGATCATAATCCACTGCATACATTCAATTCTTTAAAATATTCGGAGAGATTTATTCATCCTTTTGGATGACTTTCTTTTCCTTTCCTTTCTCTTAAATATGTACATATGCAATCTGCCACTGTCAATCCGATGCCGGATGTAGGTCTCCCCGAGCTTTTTCCAATTCTCTCTATCCTGAGTTTCTCGTTGCAAGGTCACCTCAAGGTTACAAACTTGATGATGTTTCTGTTCCATCATTACTTCGGTATTCTTCTTGGTCTCTCTGCATCTCTTAGTGCCCGGTTGAGATCCATCAAGGTCCCGTGTTCGAGTCCCTGCTAATCGAATTCTTTTTCTGTCAGGAAATGGTTTTTTTGTGCTCGTCGATAATAAAAATCTATCTTCTTGTTTTCGTATGTGCTAACGTATATCAACAAGGTCCGTGTTCGAGCCCCGGCCAAACGAATTTCTTTTCTGATTAGGAAATGGTTGTGTGTGCTCGTGGATAACAACAAATATTAAAATCGATGTTATTGGGTCTTCCTGTTTTCGTTACAAAAATTATTATTGTTGTCGTTTCCTTCGCCACAAGAACTGTCCACATCCTCTGCAGTTATCTCTTTTATTTATGGGGTCTGTCGATCATTTCATAACCTCTCCCAGGGGATGTCTATATGCCAAAGCTTAACAAAGGTAAAATGTACTACTTGTTGCTACCTTTTCAAGACCATTGGCAATATAGACTAGGCTATAGAAAAACGCGTTTCTTCTGATAACGCTCCAGCCAAATTAAATTCTTCTGTTAACTTCATTCTGTAAGTGATTTAGTGGTTACAGTGCAGTCTGAGTACACATCCAGAAGAATCCTTTGAAGCTTAGTTTTGGAAACATTCGTAACTTTTTTGCAAATAATTATTCTATACCTTTGTTATGGCCCAGGTTATCTTGAGTCTTAGTTAACTACGGCTTTCTGTGATTAAATGGTGGAATCTCGAAAACAGATAGAATATTTGCCCGAACCGAGGACGGGTGCTGTTCCAAGCGTGGATTTATTTCTGTTTACTCTAGCTTATTCCCGTCATCCTTGCAAATGTTAATATGCTTCTAGGAGAAACCGGTACTATTTCTATATTTCTTCTATTGCTTATTCAATATAGCATAATACATTGTCAACATTCATCTATTAAAATTACCCGAGAATTTCCAAAGCGAAGATATCAACGCGCATTTTGATTTCTGTCATTGCTTCCAATTTGCTCCCCCCTCAAAATTGTAGCCGTTTCCGTACCCCTCATTATGTCTATGTATTTTTTATTCATCTAATCCATTCTTTACGATATAAACAAATATATGCTTACACACATTGAAAAATATTTTTTCTTGGTAATAATTCACAAAACTATACATTTATTTTAGTACCTAATTTCTTCTACTTCTATGGTATAATACATACTAGTTATTACTAACTTAACGCACGACTTCAGTGAAAGGCGTTGCTCGTTCGATTCCCGGTAGGGACCTACGCGCGAAATAACCATAGCTATCGAAGCACTTTTAACTTACTTAGGTGTTCTACCTTTCGGTAGGTCCATGTGCCCTAATATTCCCTATTCAAAGCCCTTTCCTTCGTTACTTGGTAACTCACCCCACCCTTTATGTCATCTAACGTCTTTTGCCTCTGTCTTTTCCCTTGCATTCTTCCCTCAATTACATTCTTTAGCAATCCCTCTCCTATCAATATTTGACCCACGCATTAACAATACTGATAATAAAGCCGTATGATTATTATTCCGCTATTTGGTAGAAACAACCATTAAATATCAAATAATGAAATAATATTTATTATAGCACTAACTATTATTTCGCTAATTTGAAGCAGTATTGTATGTTATCATTATTTATATTAATATTATTCTGACCGCCATTCATCCAGTGGCCTGGTAAAAACGATTCAGCGAAATATATTATCTTATTCGAAAGCCCTCCCGTTGCTCCAGGAGGTACCCTTACGAATTCATTTCGCCGTATTTCCTCTTCGATCCGAAAACAGGTACAATCCGCCCTCCCATTTCCCTACCTCCCACGGCTCTCACATATATTGCCTCTCGCGCGGCTCTTTCCTCGCCGATATATTGCCTTGCCCTCAGTTCGGAGGGCAAAAAATAAAATTGTATTCGACACATACGCAGGGGGAAAAAACCACTCCTTCCGCGCGCTTAAACTTCTCGTTGTCGGTATGTGTCGAGTCCTTTCGCGTCTTGGCATTCAATATAACTTTTTAAATAAGTTCGGAAAACTCGATACTTCTCTTTAAATAGTCTTTTCTTCGTTTCTTTTATCCCGCCAAAGTTTCCGTCGTTTTCCATAAAGAGCTTTCTTTTTCCGCGCTTTATATTACGACTTTTTTTCTCTCTATCCGTGTACGAACTCGGGATTGTGATTTCCTCGGAGGATGTTGAGTCAACATCTTGAAATTTCGCCTTCCCGGATACACGGGAATTAAATTAAATTTCGCGTCCCGCTTTATAAGTGTGCCATCCGCGTGTGAAATGTACTCTGTTCGGCCGTGCCGAATAAAACGGCGGCTGAATTTTCAGCGGACTAAGGAAAGGATCAGGACGGGTTTATTTATGTAGTGTGGGGTGATATAAAATTGGGTAACAAAAGAGGACCGGGAGAAATCTCTAAATTTAAGAGGAGTAATCCACGCCGTGGCACAATGGCCGGATGAAATATCGATGAATATGAATGGATATTAAAAATGCCGCTCTCATTGTCTGCACCCTCGACATCCAGCGGGGTAATTATTTATGCATTCTATAGCTCCTGGATATACTTCCTAATCTGCTATGGGAAACCACTCCCGACGTATATTAGTTCACGTTCTTTGTGCTTTATATTTCACCATATCTTTCCGCTCTAAGGTATTTATTTACATCCGATGCATATTTTCTCCGGTCGATTTCATTGATGGAAAATTAACGCCTATATTTCACTGCTTTTCACGTTCTGCACCTTGAGGAAACAATTTGAAATTGCGTTCTGGAAATGCATTTTCCTGAGGTGGATCCTCGCGCATGAAGAAACCATCTTCTTTTCCCCAGTCTGGTCATGAATTAGTTAGAGTGCGATGGAACAGGCTTAAGTTAGTACTCGACCCATGCGCTGGTGGCGTCATTTTTTTGTTTCAGTTTTCGAGTGTAAAATCACTAAGTCTATGAGGCCATGTCTAAGGATATGAAGCTCTCTTATGCACGTGAGATAATTTTACTTTGTACCGTTCTGAAATTGCGGATCGATGTATACTAAATTATCCTCAAATTTACTCTCTGGGATCTTCAAAGATGAAAAATATGAATAATTTGAAAGACAGTAAATTCCAAATTCCCTTCAATCAATCCGTGCAATATAGCACTAACTTATACTCCTCTATCTAAATATATTACAGTAAATACGAGTAGTTATTTATGTATAATTTTCCATAAGATAATCTAACTCTTTACTCAATTTTAAGTTTTATTTTCTTGAGCTTAATAACGTTGAAGAAGCGATGGAAAACGCATGGTTCACATGCTTGATTTTCGATGAAGAAATGAAAGAGAAAAATTCTGCCGCAGCCGGGAATCGAACCAGGGTCCCCCACTTTCCGGGCGGTTGCTCTGACTTTTAAGCTCCCACGACGGAACGAACTTAGATCCGGGTTCGATTCCTGGACACGGATGAATTTTTCTCTTTTATTATTTCATTTAATAACGAAAATGAAAAAAATGCAAATTTCAGCTTAAGCGAAAATTAATGATTGAAAATTTGCATTCGCTAGAAAAAGCATTGAATTGAAACATTCAAATTAAAGCGATGTAAGTAAATTATCAATATTTAAAAGNTTAATAATAAAATTATTATTATTTATTGTATCAGTCAACTCATTTTTCTTTTTATTATAATATATGTATTTGTTTTCCCTTATTAGTTATTACGTTTGTAACGAAATTTTCCCCTTTTTTTCACGCCCGCCATTAAATTAATAAGAAATATCAGGAGAAGGGATTTTTAATGGAAGCGGACTTCTAGAGGTAAAGCCTTGAGACTCTTGGTTTAAATATCAAAGGAATAGAGGATTAAATTTTTTTCTGATATCACGTAATTTATTAGTTAATTTAATGTTTTATCCATCCAAATCGTTAAAAATCATGCTTAGCTAGTTTTGCATCGTACTGTTTATCGGTTGACTCTGAGAACGAATTCATCAGAGAAACATTTTAAAAAGAAATGGTTGTCTGCCAAAGAAAACTGCCAAATTATTTTATGCATGTTGGAACTGTATTCTCCGCGTGTTTATTAAAACACGTATTTCAGATTTTCCTTGTGTAGGGAGGATATATTTCAGATGTGTCAATAAACACAGTGTTGCATATGAGAAAAGTTATTTCGCACTACGGTTTGCTGCAGAAGTCGAAAGAATACTATTTTTCAATCCCATATGCGAGCGCCCAATATCGCGAAACGGTGTTAAAGGTTATGCTATACTGTTAGAGTCGGATGTCCTCTTGGTATAAACTAGTTCCTTTGTATCTATCTGTGGAAATTTTGCAAACTTCAGGCACACCGACTGTGATGTTGCATGTACTCATGAGAAGCGTTGGAGAGCAGTGGTGTGAAATAAAAGAGAATGCCTTCTTAAGGTTGGAAAGTAAGTTAATTCTTGTACGGATGACATATCGTTATTAAATAAGCTAAAGAGGGTTTAAGATGACAATATTAATATTTACAGAAAAGGTATTTAGGGTGAAAATAAAAAAAAAAAATCTTCCAATGATTTATTCAAGATATTGACTCCTTGGCATCTCATTTCAGCGATGATATGTGGTAATCATGGGAACAAAAGATAGTTAAAAGATCTCAAACGTTTAAATAAAAGTATAAATCGTGTTCTTTATGAATTCATTATATGTTTATAACTCACCAGATTCTCATAATTTTGAAGTCATTGCTTAGAAGCTACTTTTCCTTCGCAATATAGATGTTAATAGGCAGGAAGGGATAGCGATTATTAGCTACTACAGAGCATTTTAATTTATTGATAAATAGCTGGAAATACACAGATGCAGTAAAATTTTATTGAATAAAAATAGGTTAACAGGTTATCGAATTATTTTCAGTATCTTCACTACTAATGGTATATATTCCTAATGAGGGCTCTTTGAAGTTTCTTTTAACAACGTTTTGAAGGTTTAATTTCTTTTAATACCAAAATCATTTTGCTTTGCTTTGACTTTTGCTTGTACATACATTGATTATCATTCTTGGAGAAAGTATATGATTAGTATTTAAAAAATTGCGTCTGTAAGGGAAGAATACAAGCGTAAGCACAAGGAGTCAAAGAGTCGTGCTTTATGTATGTGGATTAAATTCTGGGTTTCTATTGGGCTCTTTCACTGCCCTGTAAAAGCTGGACACACGATATATTTCCCATACTAAGGTGACTAGGAATTCAAAAAAACGTATAGTAACTCACCTTTTCCCATAATTTTCCGGAGAATTAAGCGGATCATACAATTCATATGCCAGTATAAATTGCTGCAAATCTTCCCAACAATAGGAAGTAATGAAAAACTCGCTATGATATTGCAATTTAGCAAGGAAATCTTTGTTTTCAGTTAGATAAACGAGAAAACGACAAAGAACGGGATAAAATCGGTATCAAGGGTTGGAAGCAGTTTAGCATGCATCTAGTTACGAGCATGGCTTCATTGAATACCGCACCGTTCTTGTGCAGGCTAATTTTATAACCCGCAAAATCGAATGAGAGCCGAGATCCTTCTTATGATTTATGGGAGAGCATAATTTATGTACGCGGTATGCATATAATGTACTATTACAATCGCACAGAAAAATCGCATCTTCATTCGTCTCAAGTGGAGCTTGAGTAACATTTCTTGCACGTATGCCCAAGTAAATAAACATTTACTTCTCAAAATTCTATGGACTCACGTGGGAGAACTTGCGTGAGATGTTGAGTCGGTCTTCCTCGGAAGTAAACAGGGCTGCAATGGGAGTGGAAACAGTGGGGCACCTGCCTGCCGGAGCATGACTTAGCGAAGAAGAAAATATTGAACCAAAGGGGATTGGGTCATGGGGGTCCGCCATAAAGAAAGAAAGCCGCATGTTGAACGTCATCTTAGAGAAAGTTGGAAGGAAATTCAGGCGGAAGGATGGACCGGAAACGGAAGTGAAAATTTTGGATGAGACTGATGTATGGCCGAGGCGTGGGGTTGATGTGTGAGTGACGTGGGTTAAGATTTTGTGGATATATTCCGCAGGCTCTAATCTATTGGTCTCAATACATTATTTTGGTTAATAGAACAGCCGATTAAAGCGATAGTGCGTCCAGCGTTTCAGCAATAGTTAGCCACTATGTTGCAACTTTAATATTGTCTGTGTGGTAACCCTTATATTGTTTTGTACATACCATCGGTTTCCTTAATTATAAAATGTAAAATTCTAATTTTCAGGTCCATGAAAGGGCCAAGCTCTAGTGAATATGACAGAGAGATATAAAAAATTTAATTCGGATGTTTTGTTTTGTTTTAATCGGATTTTAGAGTTGAACAAATCATATAAGGTCTTTATCAGAAACTCTCACAACCGGGAAGGTAGGAAAATAGTATGTACAGTTTCGAAATTAAATTGCAAATGAGGGCTCCCGATAGCCAAGTGGGCAACGCGTTCGACTTCATTGAAAGCGGTCCCGGGTTCGATTCCCGGTGGGGGCCCACGTGCGAAATGACCTAAGCTGTCGAAGCACTTTTAACAATACTACTACTAATTGCAAATGTTATACATAAAATTGATTTTTAGTGCAATTTACTTTTGGAGGTGTCTCCTGATTACACGTGTTATCTGACACTACTTATATAAGATTATTTCTAATGTAATCAACATCCCATGAATCGTCACATTCAATGACGGGGAAAGATTTACAGAACCGCGTGATTAAAGTTCATTATTGAAATCGATTTTCATCTCAGTTCACCCATTGCTAGTTATGCATAAGACAAAGACTTATCTTTAGTTTTACTGACAACTTCAACCTTTCGCGTTTAACTTAGGCACTGAAAATAAATAACTAATGACATAAGATTGAAACGGCTGAAAAAGTTTCGAAATTTATCTGAAGAAACTTTTAATTTATTACCTCAGCCTTTTACCAATTTTGTTTTTACCTTACGAACTTGGCTGATTATACTTCTGATAAAATATGATATAATTATGATTTCCAATTTTAGTACAATGCTTACGACCTGATGTCTTCAACCGCAATTTAAGTAATTGAGTTACATCTGGGATTGAACTGGAAACCTCTTCATCGTAGGCTGTACACATCGTCACAAAAAATTGAAGTTCATCGCATAGAGATCGCATCTCTTGAGACACACGGGAATATTGGAAAAATGAATTTCCAAGCATTAAATTATGAGTTATTACGTTTGTAACGAAAGTTTCGCCTTTTTTTCACGCCCGCCATTAAATTAATAAGAAATATCAGGAGAAGGTGAAATCAGTCTTTCACTCGCAACGAAACTTACTTTTCGTTTTCCTAGCGCCAATATTCACTTAAACATTCCCGCCATAGCTTCGGTTTGGCATAAATAACCTCCTAGGCGATAAAATGATTCTCGGGAAATATCTCCGTCTCCATGGAAACTGATTGCGCAGGGAGCCATTAATTTAAAACCCCCATCGAGAGACGCATACGAAAAAAGGGTAAAGTAGTCGAGGGGGGGCGAGGATTTTTTGCAGAATACTAAGAAAATATGAAGGCATCGTAGGTGGCGGAGGAGTGTTCTGTGAAGATACCGCTGGAATAAAAGTCGGGGATCGTTCGGGATATCGCAGCGGAAAGAGGGAGAGCCTGTTTGATAGAGGGAGTGTTGACAAATGGCTCCCAGAAATCTTGGGATTCTTCCCTCCTTGCTACACTATTTCTCCAGCCACCCGCCGCCCACTCCACAAAGAGGCCCTCACATCCTTCTGCCCCTAATCCCGCTGCGATGGAGGAGCGTAACCTGGGGATACGGCGATTCGGAATAACACAGCCTTCGAACCGTTTTACAGAGAGCAGCGTGTCACATCGCCGTAAAATCGATCCGAAACAATTCTCGAGGAGCATTGCGCTTTGTGCGAGATATGCTGCGTGTCAGTGGAATGGTATCGGAGCTCCTTTCTCGCTATCTCTCCTTGAACTGGATTTCGAACCAGACGGAGCTGGTCTTTTTTTTTTTGGGTCCTTTTCCCCGAGTAAAATCGGCTCGTGAAGCTTTCGGTTTTCCACGTATATTTCTGGAGGATTATTTCTGCCAAAGTTTGGGTGGAAGGAAGTGGAGGATTTTATGCTGCGTGAAAATCCGTGGAAAGGAAAATAGGGCCTTGGGTAATGTTGCTACATCATTATTTGATTAAAATAGGTATGTGTACATATATACACATATTATTATTATTGTTAATTGTACCGTGTTCTAAAGGACACAATCTATGAACAAGAAATTAATATTTAATTATATTTCTTATTAACATAATAATACATTATATTGGGCATGGGAACTATGTAGTCTGGAAACCAGTAATAAGGGGAATATTCAGCAATTTTGAAAATATCGAAACAATTGTTTCCTCTTCAAGGATAATCTGTTCAATAATAGATCATATATTATTATATATCATCTAATAATAGATGATATGTATTATTTTATTCTTACGGCGAGGTTAGGCCAAGATGGCTTCTCTTACACCTAACCTCTGGAGATATTACACGATAATAATATTAAACAAATAAAAAAATATTGACTACAGTTACCTTAAATCTAGAAAAATAAGCAATGCATGCAAACCCTTTGGCAAACATAGATACAAAACTATTGGTCCAAACATTAGATACAAATAAATAGGAAGTTGAATTGAATATATCCATTTCTTTGCCCATGGAATAGAAAGTATTTCTAAGCATCCATAGTCAAGGCCTGACAGCTATAGGGCTCCCAGATTTTAAAAAAATGTGATGGCAGGATGTATTCATAGAAACAACTTTCACTATCTGTCGAGAAAGGTCTGTTGTCAAAGAAAATGTTGAGGAAGAAGAGAAGGGTATTATGAAAAACATCCAGAGAGATTCCGTACGGTTTCTCCGCAATTTATACTTTCCTTTGCCTATAGTATATCGAAAGCAGTAAACTTCATTTGGTGTGGGACCCAACTTAAAAGACTATACGCCCGAATTGGATTATCCAAACAACTTTCATTCTTTGGTCAAAAAGAGGCGTTACGACTCAATTTCTTGTTGTTTTTCCGCATTTTGATCTTTCTTACTCATTGAGGAGATAATAAATACACAAAATTCACAGATGTCGGCGATTTTTTAAGGAAATGCTCCATGTTTGAAGGAAAAGAGATCTCGTACTTTTTCCACAGTATTTTTATATAGGATAAATATGCTTATGGATTTTGCTATGTTACCTGATGATGGCTATAATTCGCTGAAACCTGGTCGTGCCTTTATTTAAATCCTGTCGAGAAAGTCAAAGTCTATTTTCTTTCAATAATAAATACATTCTATAGAAAGGTGCGCATTATGTACTCAATTAAAACTAGCGTAAAAAGAAAGATGTAAACTCATTGGATTTTGGAAACAAGCTTTCTTCCAATTATCTCTTTCTTCCACAAGAAAGGCTCAGTTGACAAATAATTGATTTTGTGAATCTTTTTGCAGTATATGATTCTATTGTATTATATCTGTATGACCGTTAAACAGAAAAGGTCCCGTATTCCAATTTTCTACGATGTAAGTATTCGTGGACAACGTTCGCTTTTCATCCTAAATACTTAAATGTTGAGTAATTATTTTTATACATCCTTTACCTGATTAAATATCAATTAATTTCGTGAATGAAGTATCTCCCAATATACTAGACAGTGTTAGTGCTTTCCCGGTGAATATGGCGTAGAAATTCTTCTCGGGTTTCCAACCGGGTGATATGCAGGAACAGGTCCTGTTATTGCATGGTTACTTGCAGTCTCTTCCTTTAAAAAACATTGAGAAATATTAGTTCGCCCCACCAAAATATTATCAACTCCCTCTGTGACCCTCCTTGTCTATTTTCTTTGAGTTTATGTTATACCACACTTTTCTCGGAAATTTCATATTTTGGAGCAGAAGGAATCTCGGTTTGGTCTTTTTCTATTTGCTACATCAAAGTGAGGAATTGATTCATCTATACAGGCCGAAATGAACCGATCGCAGCGAAGTAAATTGCTCAGAATCTTTCAGCGAGTGAAAAAATGTCCGTCATCAACAAGCTCATAATAGTCCCGTGACAGCCATGTTGACCCATTTCACATCTTTGTTATGAAGTGTAAAGCTGTGACAAGTCCGTGACTCAGCAGTTTTCGGATCATTCCCAGGTGCTCCGAAGTTGAAGATAGTGTTACGAGAGAGAATGGATAAGACGCATATGCTGCGTCTGTTGGGTGCATTGCAGACCATGCTATTCCATTTACTTCTATATGATAGAATGTATGGAGGAAAACTTATTTGATATCCATGAAATTTCGAATTTTATATTTCCTTTCTGTTTGAGATAAGTCATAACGCTCGCTGAAATTGATGTTTCGTGAAATAAGAAAATGTTATTTTCGGGATTTGAGTATTTCTGAACATTTTTGACATTTTTAATTCCGTCTAAAGGATTATAATGTGAGATTCAGTTGCCCATTATAGAAAGTACCGTCTCCTTTAATCCGTAGTCGTTTAGTCAGAGTCGCAGTCAAAGTTTATGACAAAAGAAATCAGGATAGTTAAGATGTGAGATTCTAATAGTTTACTAATAAAATTATTATTATTTATTGTATCAGTCAACTCATTTTTCTTTTTATTATAATATATGTATTTGTTTTCCCTTATTCACTAACCAATATGGGTATACCTGTAGTTTATAGAAAGGGCAGCACCTGCTCGTAGATAAACTAATATTATTTAGTTCGTATATATAAACTCGCATAGATAAACTAATATTATTTATTACCTAAAAGAATGTTAAGTATCATTAGCATTAGTAGTGTTTTCAAAATTCTTCGACAGCTGAGATTATTTCGCACATATGGGCTGGTACTGGGAATCGGACCGCTTTCACGAAAGGCGAATGCGTTTCCGCTCCTGGAATCCCTCTTTATTATCCGTCTGAGGTTAATCTTATTGAATAATTTCGTCACCCTTAGAAGAGTAGTTTCTGGCTCACCTAAACCACATAATACCGTGTAAACTTATAGAATAAAGAACGTTTTTAAATTAAAATGAAAATTTGCAAACATATCAATCCTGAAGAGCCTTCAAATTTCCCCCAAGCACTTCTCTCTACTGGGTAGTATTTAAACTGCGATTTTCTTTTATCAGCTTCTGATCACCGTCCTCATCCAAGCTCGTCAGCAAGTGTTGCATTGTAACCCATACATTCTTCTCCTATATTCATTCCAACGTAACGTACAGCACATAAATTCGTTTTTAAAGGTTGTGATTTTCTCCTGGGAGACAGATATTCCGAACTTTGATTAGTGTAGGTTAAGAGTTCCATTTCACGCCGTATTATGAATTTACGCCCTGGACACACGCCCCTACCGCTCTATCATACTCTTCTCTATATTTAATTAATATTACTTATTAGATATCTATATAAACACGACTTAGATGCAAATTGACATAACGATAACAACAATAATAATAATAATAACAAAACAACAGAAACTACAACAATAATAATATTTTAATGATAACAATAATTTATTGTTTGTACGAGATTCAAAGAATATCATGCTCAGAGACTAGGAAAAATAAATAAATCTTATAGGCTCCACCAACATACATTGAAGAAACCAAATAATAATAATAATAACAATAATAATAATAAATCGTCTTTATTTGGTCAAAATTGAGACTAAAAGTATCTTCCCTTCCATCTAACCCATTTTCATTTTCCATTTACTTATTAATTAAAAAAGACAGCAAAAAGAAAATTGAGAAGGGAAGTGTGTATAGAAAAAACCCAAGAGATTATTCGGTAAATATTATTCACCGCAGGAATATACCCTCTAACATCAGTGACACAGTGGTGACGTGACGCTTAAATGTCGTGTCCTGTCCAAGGATAATGATCAGTTGAAAGGAAGCAAATGAAATGTCTGTTTGAATTCAAAATATTTTGTAGTTATTTATGGATTCACTTTTGAAAACTAATAACATCTAGAAACTAATATCGGTGACATTATTAATTCAGCGAAAGGTTGATCTGCATTTGTTATCACATCTCAGTAGTTACGGCTTTAATGAACGTTGTACTCTTTAATCCGGTGGGATTCCGGAAATTTAAATTCCGTTATCTCTAAGGTTAATATTGAAATGGAGCCTTTAAATTTGCTCTAGAGATGGAATGTGGTAAAATATCTGCTGTAATGGGTGGAGGATTTTCTTTCGCCTTTTTTTCCTCTGTTGTCATTGCCATCATATGTTTGGATTCAATTAAGTTTGCTTGTCATTTTACGGTCAGACATGATAGAGTTTGATGGATATTTTTTTGTTTAGAGCCACTTTTTCGGGGCTTTTTTCAAAACTAGGTCGCCGGAAAATGTTTGACATGAAATATATATTCAGTGGATTTTACGTTCGAGGGTCGGATATCGGTTTGTTTGGAAAGGAAGTGTACCTAATCCACTCTATATAAATGGAAAGTGAACGGTGAGGCGTGTAAGTGATGTATGGGAGCCTGATTACCATGGTTGATTTTAGCGCTAAATATATTTGCGGAAGACTTAGGTACTAAAGTTTACAAAGAATTTTAAATCTTCGACTAAGTTATTGGTATACTTATTCCAATTTTGCGAATATAAGTTGAATTTTTTAAATTTGCCACAGGAACAAGCTCAATAGATATTACGTTATAGTTTGCCATTATAGCAAATGATTCCTGAAAATAAAGCTTCTTGTAGATGAAAATGACTCGGGTGCATACGTCCAAAATGTTAATGCTTTTATATGTTCATCTTTAGATAGAAAATGGTAAGATTTTACTGTCACTTTGAGAAAATGGAGAAATATTTATAAAAAATTCTTAACGAAACAAAAAAGTTCTAAAGAATAAAAATTTAGCGTCGGAAAAGATATGGTTACATTGTTTTATTTCTCATGGTCAGGTATATAAACCATCTTCAGGTACCCGAAAGGTTAAAGCTCATTGAAAATTTAGAGTACTTGAAAGTAAACATAAGTACCTCAACTTGCGAATAATTTCTGATATTCGGAATAATGGAATAACTAGTCCAAGCTGTTTGAAACGCTATTTACTTACGATATGTATCCCTCGGGTTATACCCGCTCAGTGGTTTTATTTGACTACAGAAAATGTATCATTTTATTAGAACATGAGGTATTATTTAGTAGCCTTCAAAATAATTAGGAAATTTTGAGCTTTATAGTAAGAGGTGAAATTATCTACCAGTTACAATTAAATCTGCTCATGGACTAGAAATGTTTTTCGGAGAATAATTACTTCTTAATATTTTCAGACTCTTAAAGGAATTTAAAATAGGCTTCTTCAGTAATTGGTATTCTGTTTAAACATTAATACCAACGCCAATTCCTCTATCTAGTCTCATTCACGACGTTTAATAAGAACTTATACATTAAATTTCGAAGTGATACAGAGACGTTTTTGTAAAATTCCAGGGCAGAAGTTATTTGAAATCAGCTTAAAATACACAAAATAACTCAATGAATATAAATTAAATCGAATTTACAGAATAATATATAGAAAATACTGCTGTGTATACAATTAATTGAGCATTATACGTGTAGTCTATACGTGTTCAGGTTCATCACATTATAAATATTACAAGGGAATAGTCTTGTCCGCATTGATATTCCGGCTGCATCAGAATTGCCCAGTAGTCCGTTTACGGCCGAGAAGCATTTGTCTGGCGCGCTGCCTCGATGCCTTTGTCGTGGGGCCCATTTGACTGGCGATCGGAGAACGCCCGGTGGTTCGTGGCAACCACAAACCCGACCGAACCCTGTTAGAAACGGTCGCCGTAGACCGAAGAAAGAGTGGGGCTTTCTCCACTGCTGACTCTAATGACCAGAGCGTGCCCTGGGTTGAACGCGTTGAGACGGTTGCGGCTCCCAGCCTTCGAAACTAACTGGAACTTCCTTCCCATTCGCAATCGGTTTCATAGAATGGATTAATGTGCCAAAAATAGGACAAATATCCACTTCGAAATCTTGTTGCTAGACCATAGTTTCGAATGTGTTCACCTTGAAGGATCTGCAAGATTTAATGATTGTATTTCTTGTTTGGAGAGAGCATTTTGATTAGAGGTAAAAGGAATGGTATGGTTTTTTAAAACAAGGTACAGCTTTATGTGTAAGGAAAATATCGGAATTCTAGCAGCTTGATGTCGCTATCGTATTTTAAAACCTGGGTGATGACGACTTTTTATCGTTCTTTAAATTAACCACCTACGCTTTTCTGAATGAAATTAAACTTTGCGATAGAACTTGAGTGACTTGAGACCTAAAACTGGGAAAGAATTATTGAACTCTATAGCATTGTTATCTCGCAAAAAATGAGCATAAACATTTTTTTATTTACAACATTATTCCCTGCAAATAATCCAATAATGATCAAAAATATCTTGGTGTACCAATCCAAAATATTACCGTTGCTGAATTAACGTTTCCTGTTAACTTTGGTTAATAATAATAAAGCTTGCTCATATGGTAACATGCATAAAATGAAATTTTGAAATGATGAATTTTTTTCGGTAACGTATCCGGTAACATAATTCATAATCCATGTCTGTCTGGCACGAGTTCATAGAATATGCTCAAGATAGTAGTCAATTATTAAACGCAAGCATACTGCAGAATTCGTGCAGTTTTTATAACTCTGGATTAGCTCGGAAGACATTATTAACTAACTGTGTAAGGTAATATCGTAACACATTACAAGTGCAAATTATTCAGACGGAAGAGTTTGGAAATATAATGATCTCTTAAGGCTTTGTGTTATCTTTCTTTGAGTTAATGAATTTCAGAGACCTTAATTATAATAGATAGGGTAATTTTCATGGTAATACGTTAATCAAATTACAGACATGTAAACATAATTTTCCTCGAAACGCTCCTATACCTCAATATATTGTTTATCTTTAATATTTATTTATTTATTTATCACATTCAGTTGGGAAATGCCAATTTAAAGTGATAATTTAACAAACACGTCAACAAAACACCAACAAAAAAGAAAGTTAAAAAATAATAAAAAAGATATAACTCTATAACAATACCGAGTTTTAGATTTCCTCAGCATGGATAATCACTGAAAATACAATTTTCTATAACCTTTATATGCTTTATGCCCTTATATGCCTTATTTTAATAGCTATTCCAATTATCTTTCCCTCTGTGTGAGTGTTACACTTGACGTTTCTATCTTTTCCAAAAGTGTAGAGAATGCTTCATCAGTTGCTGAGGGAGACGAATGTAACTGTTGCTGGATTGGGGAAAGCGTATCAAGGGCTGGGGAAAATCTGATTACATCCCAAAGCCACGTAAGCTGCTAACCCTAAGCTCTCCTCTTCTGTAGGAAGGCCTTTATATTCTTCGAAATGCGTGTACGCGTGGGTGGAAGAACGTGTGTATTCGGTTGCCTGCAAACACGGGGTACGTGTTATTTAGGTTGCAGAAGTTTCAGGATACCGGTAACTATATTCCGTCATTCTTATAATGTACGTACTGCGCGGATGTTATTCCTCTGGAAGAAAAATGTGGCAATTGGAGTAAGGCTCAAGAGTAGGCCTAGCATGTAAGCTATTAAGATTGCTTCCGCGTAGATGCTTACTTAGAAATTTGTTTAATACTTTAAAAAGGGATTATAGGAAAGTAACGATACTTATTCCAGCTTAAAATTTTGCTGTTTCAGGTCCACGTGTGATCACTTTTACTAAGTATACACGAGAGAAAGGGTCATGGAAGTTTGAGTATTCCTCTTAAATAACTTTAAGATGACTGATACATGTATTCTAACTGAAGTTTCATCACAAAGTCGAGCATGAATCTGAGGGTAGCTTAAACATTTCAATAAGATTACTTTCCATTATTTAGGCAGAATTAGCTTTAGGTCGTAAGGTGGACTTGAAGGTCATCGATCATTTATGAAGATATTAATAAGTGATATAATTTGACTAACATTTATTTACAACTGGTATAATCTAAAATGAGTATTTCACGAGGTATTTATTTTCAAAAAAATTAAGAACTAAATGATAGAATAGGGAAAGAACTTCCTTGCATTGCGTTCTGCTTGGTCATAAATATAAAGAAGGTACATTTAGGATAATTTTTCACTGTAAGTGAAAGAGAAACGGCTTTGTTAATAATTTTTTGTTTTGAGAAAAGGTCCAAAAAGCCTTAGTTTTCTAGAAAATGCTTCCCAAGTAATAAAATGTTTATAGTAACATTTACTTAGGCATATCGAGCTCTTTTATTACTTGAAATGAACAGTCATCTTCTCTCCTGGACATGGCACGTTGTTGTAGAAATATGTATTGAGAATAATACTTTGCAAATCGCCGCTGCGGAGAACCCTAACCCCTGCTGGTTGGAATTTCCTAACGATTGGTTTAATTGCTAACTACCGGTTTCTGGAGCTTTTCTCAAAAATCTAACGTAGTTTTTCCCTCTTCAATGAGGTAATACACATTTTCTATGAAATACCTTCTGCATCTGTAATTTTCTGGTTATGTGGCACCATGATGAAAGCATTTTAAATAACATTTCCTTCGGCGTAGTGTAACCTAAACAATGAGGTGGAATCGCTAGTAATCTGAATGATAAATGGAAACGAATGTGTGGTAAAGTACTCGCAGCTGTTTCACATTGTGCAGCATTTTCTAAGGTCAGTAACATAGATGAAATTCGAAAGATCGCGCACTCGGCTAGCAAATGAAAGCATTTTTCTACCTCCCGAACGTCCAAAACTCATCCACTTCATTTCCTATGCCTTACTCTCTCTCTGTCCTATGACGTACTCGAACATTTCCCGGCAGAAATCCTTCAATAACGCCCGCGCAAGTTTTGAAACCCTGGACGTCGCGAGATAAGTGCTACAGCAATTGAACTCTCCGAGGACGCTTCAATTGGTCTCGCGAATTACGTTCATTTTTTAGAGCGGCTTCCCTCCTGCTTTTCAGGAGATAAAGCATTGCCCCCTCGATATGTCTGCCTTACTTCTCACATTCTCTCGAAGACTTTTCTCGACACTTATTCGCATATTTCTCCCGCTAGACTGCGACACTGTTCTCCGATCGTCTGTTGTCGACCGCCGTTCGGATAATTCATTCCCGCGACATTTCTCACTGTCGAGATGCTATTTATATATGTCTTATCATGTGATAGAAATACGAGGGATTTTTATTTTTAATAAGACAAGCAGCCCGCGGGTATCGCTATCTCGAAGATTGAGGAAAAAGGAAGATGCGGATGGTGGATTCCAATAAGTCTGTTGTGATGTAGGAATAGAATGTTGGGGAAATCTACGAGGAAATATCGAAGTATTCGTCCTGAAACATTTAATTCTCTCGGCGGAGGCTGTTCAATACTTGCTGAACCTTTTCGGTGGTCTATTTTACCACTTAAATTCGGAAGAGAATTTAGAATGTTATGAATCGTGTTCTCATGCATATTATTGCTTGTTACAATTCATATGTTTCTATGTATGTTGTCTGACATCGTTCGTAATATTGCGTCTTTCACCTGAGCGGAATAACATGAAAATACTCGTAACTTATTAAACGCTAGGAAGAGTACACGACGTATACTATATCAACATTTTATACACCAAAGGAATAACAAGTGTTAAAAATAGCGACACGGCTGGGACACGAACCCAAGTCTCCCACTTTCCGGGCAGGTATTCTAACCACTGAACTACCGTGCCGCGTCTCAGTCACACTGGTAAGGGACGTACGAGACGTGGCACGGTAGTTCAGTGGTTAGAACACCTGCCCGGAAAGTGGGAGACCTGGTTTCGTGTCCCAGTCGTGTCGCCATTTTTCACACTTGTTATTCCTTTGGGATTTTCGTAGGTTTTCAACCTAATAAGATACCTTCCTTTCCCCGTTTACACCAAATTAAATCACAACTATAGTAATTTCGAAATGACACCCTCTCGATCACGTATTATTATATATGATATTAATCAGTGAAAATTTTCGAACTCGGAATAAAGTTTTCTCTGATTCGTCATACATCTTCGTGTTTGAAGGAAAAGAGTAATTTTTTCACAGGATTTTAATACAAATATTACCAATGATCGCCATCATCAGGTAACACAACAAATATGCTTACGGTTTTTGTTAGGTTAGGTACCTGATGATGACGATCATCTGCAGAAACCTCGTAGTATTTGTATTAAAATCCTGTGGAAAAAATACGGTGTCTATTCCTTAATTATTTCCACAAATCATCGCCAATGTCTGTGAATTTCATTTACACATCTTTCCATTCATTTATTGTCTAGCGGTAAGAATACCCGTATCTCATCCGGGAGTACCGGGTTCGATTTTCGGCATCGAAAAATATCTAGCCTGGTGTACAGGGTTTCACCTCGAAACCTTTACTTAGGTTTCATCAAATTATGGAATGGTACACGTTTCTATGTGTTCTTCTTGTGTTTAACCTGGATAAATCCATCATGTATCACTAGAAATCTTTCAATTTATTTGCAACACAATGTCTTCGAAATTAGCTTTAAACATATTCTGATCCGTGTAGTAAAACATGATTTGCAGAGTCACTTCCAGTTAAATTTTTATGGTAGATAATTTTTATAGGTAGATTATGTATTTAATTACAAAACCATCGCAGTTATTCGTGACGTCAGGTGGCGACGCTAACTTGCCCTACAATGTATAGCCAACAAAAACAATCTTACAAATTCTAAATATACAACTACAGAACTACAGAATTAGTTTTTAACCATCTTCTTCATTAACTACAATATCTTGCAAACTAAGCTAATTAACAATTTACCTACCTATCATTAAAAAAATAATCTATAGCCACTAAAAACACCATGTTCATTTAACAATCAGCTCGATAAATATTGTATTCAAAACTTTGAATGTAAATTTTAGTATATGTCCATTCATTTTGGAAAGTTACCGATTTATTTTATGGATATTAACCTGAAGGTAACCCTCATCAACAGTTTTTCTTTCTATTTATTTGTCTTTGTGCACACTATCTTTATGAACGGATAGCGTATAAAGCGAGGCGGATACCTAGTTGAAGTGGAAGTGGAAGGTTACACTAACCTCACCGATACTCTCTCTTAAGATGAGAGTTGGAGGAAGTTTGGACAATGACGAATAAGCGAAAGTGGTACGTTAGGGAAGTAAATTGATGATGGATAAGGTGAATGTTCATCGCCTGTCTGTTTGCTCAATGTCCCGAGGAACTAAACTTCTATGACATAAGTAACAGTTTTCTCCATGCTAGCGATACGCATATAGTCTTGGATATCTTGTCTTTATTGCTCAGAAATATTTTTATTTGGCTAGAATAGGTTTAAAAATGATTCAGACCATCTTTCTAAATCTTAAACATGAGCAAATATTATTATTGTAATTTGCCTTGAAAATTACGTTAAAAATACAAAGAACTTCATCCTTAAAATTTTTTGTTCGTTTTCATTGATCGGTGACAAATTAAAAGGTTTCATAAAAAGTTTCGATTAAATCTTGTAGACAGTTGACTGGCAGCTCTAAAATTATTAAATCTATTATATGCTACTATATTTTAGAGGGATAAGGAGAAATGTACGGGATAACCTCAAAACTAGACGAAAGAGAATAACAACGTTGAATCAGAAATTTGCTTGCTTTGCAATGGCTCCTTATTCCAGGAAATGAAGGGAAAGAATAATATTTTATTCCCCGAGCTTTCCTATAAAGAATCGTTCGATTCAATTCAGATTTTTTTATATCAACATTCACAACTGATCGACTAAAGAAACATAGGGTTAAGCTGTCAGGCTAGAGGACGTCTTAACTTCATCCAATTTAGTTTTTTTTCTGGTTTCCATTGTCCGTGTCGCCAATTCTTCAATGGTTATTATTTCTCAGAAATCTTACCATCAAAAAGACATAAGTAACTCAGGTTTTACTACCGAAGTAATCCACCCGCTGAGATAGGATATGCTTTCAATTTCAGATTTCATTTTGGTTTTATAGTGTCATCCTGTTATGATGGAATACCTCTGAAAGTGAGTTCTGATGAATTATTTTTCGGTTGATGACGATGAAATATCAACATGATCCAAGTTGTCGAATCGCGAAAGAAAAGGTGGTGCTTTGTGGTTAGAATTACGATTATATAGGCATTTTCTGCTCGATAAAGGGGCACATTTTTGTATTGATCTGGTTGAAAGAATACTCCCCAGGTAGCATCTGCTATGTATTATTGCAATTTCATTTATCATGGAGAATACTGAGTGATTGTTTCTTCAATATCGTCTGCTCCATTCCACAAAGTTATGATGCATTATATCAGCTTTGTATTGAGTTGTTTATTTATGCCCGTTTCAAAGATTTCCTAACTGTAGGACCAAACCGTATTGGACATTTTAGAGCGCAGCTTTAGTGTAAGTTTTTCTCACGAAAAAGATCGTTTTGATATTTAGTTTAAAATAATTTATGATCTGGAAAGGGTAATATTTCACCTATATTAGAGTAGGTTGTGTTTGCCGCGTTCTTTTTATCGGAACCAGGCGAATTTCCATTCGTAATATTCACTTAGAATACTGTTTATGAGCAAAATGTATCTTCTCCAAAATGGAAATAAAGTAAGCAGAGCAAGTACGATATTATCATCCAGGGCGTTCAATTTGAGCCACAGAAACAGTTCAGAGCGCTCCTTACACGTTCTCCAGAAAGGATGATAAGGAATTCCCTGGAACAGCACGAGCTATATATAGAGGGCGACGATCCGAAACGTAGTAAGAACACCGTTCTTGAGAAAGGCCGAGCGGGCCCTGTGCATCTATGTACATATTTACTCATAGTCGGGCGAAAGTAAAAGCGTAGGGACAGCCGACGGAATGAAGAAAGGCTGAGAAACAGGGGCTGGGAAAAGGATGTAAGGAATTGGGTAGAGGGGGGAAACGTAAGGGAGAGGAGCAAAGAGAGAGGTATGGGGAGGCGCTGAAAAGGACAAGACAAATGTCTGTGGGCAGCACCAGTGAAGTCTCCGCCGAGCTCCGACGTGAGATTCCTTTCCTTATAAACGGCTCGATACGAGTGGAAAACCACCCCTCCCCACACACACCCCCGAAAATCGTACCCGCTCCTTTTACAACCCATAAATCTTTGCAATTTTTTGTTTAGTCTGTCCTCCGCGAGGTTCTCTGCTCAACGTCCATCTTGGAGATGGATGGAAAACGCTAAAAAAATGGAGGAAGAAAGGAGGGGCATTGTTGCGGTTTAAGGACCCACTTGCGGGGGGCGTCCGTCCCCTCGCGGGGGGCTCCAAGGGGGTAAACTACGTGTATAATAGCAGACGATTGCTCCGTCTGAATGCGATTCCATTGGACGGTCTTTCCTTTCGCATCGATCCCCTGGACAATGTGCGGCGCCCTCACGGGTTCGCTCGGCTAAGATGAAATGATGATCAATCCTGCGTCCTTGTTCGCGAGTCCGCTTCTCTTTAAAATATTCCCGCTCGCGTGTGACGCGCTGTTTCCCTAATGCCGGATGACAAATGAGCCGAGTTCTGAGTGACAAATCACGGGCGTCTCTCCAGGTCGGGACGTTTTGTCGCGAGGTCTGGATTAGAAATTTTCCCACGGCGAGTTCATTTATTACGCTGCTCATGAAGAGGGCAAATTATCCATGTGTGAGTGTAAGGAGGCGGGCTTTTTTTCCGAGCCAGTAAAAACGTCGCGGCTATTGAATTTGACGGTTGTGTCCGTATCTGATGTATATCAGCGAGATGGGCTTTACTGGGAGTGCACTCTCAAATGCTGTGGTAACGATTCACGTGGAATCTCCTCTCGGATCGTGAAATATCTTTCTCTTCAACCACGTTGTCTTGCGACTATAGTGGAAGTGAACTATCTCCTTACGTAGTATATCCAATGAATTTAATAACTGTGTGAAAGTTCCTCCAGTTTTATTAAAAACGACAATATTCAACTGATATATAGCAGGATGAAGTAATTAAATGTCGACAATGGGAATGAGTTGGTCAAATATTGAAATGAAAGATTGCTATTTGCTAAAAATTGTAACTGAGGGTAGAATACAAGGGAAAAATCAGAGGGAAAGACAAAGGCAAAAATTGTTAGATGTGGGTATGGCATAGGATGGAAAAAGTAGGTTGGGTCGATATGATAATTTACGCAGAGGTACTAGAGGTGGTTGGGGAGGTGAGGGTTTTAGTCGAAGTAATTAGACTTCGACAGGAGAAATGAGTGGGTCAAATATTGAGAGGAAAGCGATCGCTATAGATTGTAATTGAGGGTAGATTACAAGGGAAAATGCAGAGGGGAAGTCAAAGGCAAAATATGCTAAATGAGATAAAAGGTGGGGAAAGTTACCAAGAAACGAAAAAAATGGCGTTGATTAGGGAATATTAAGGCACATGAACTTACTGAAGGGTAGAAATGTATGTATAGCAGGATCAGATATGGAAACATGCAAGATTTGGAGGAGGGGTCGGTTTAAGACCATATCCTTATGAACTCGTCTCCAAACAGCTTTTAAAATGCACAGTCCGTTGGTCTTTGTTAAGAGTGTTTTTACACTCATGCCTTTCGATATTAAGTCGTAATTAACGCGATAAAAATAGTAGGTGTGTACATCTATTATTCTTAATTATCGTGGTGAAACTTCACGATTTAATTTTAATTTAACCATGCTGTCAGATCATAGGCCAATTGCTAGTACTAAAATAATCACCAAGTGGGTAGAGGGGGAGCAATCGCCTCCTGTAGGTCCGCCGATGACGTGTAGACATCCTCAGGTATGGATTTGCGTAAGGAAGGAGGTCCTAACTGAATGGCTCATTCCTATCCTATCCAAGGTATATTCCTTAGATGAAACCACTCATGTTTTATTAATCTAGAGTAAATTTGCATATTTATTATATTTGACTGATATGTGATTCAACATAGTTCAGGATTCGTCCCTTAACTATATTATCTCTTATGGATTTATATAGTAATGGAATCTACTAATATCAAGGATAAACTGAGATAATACAAAGTAAATCTTCTTAATCATTCTTCATGGAGTTATTATTATTAATGATAACAATTTTTTAACTGTAAATTGATTTACGACCTATAAGGAGTTGCTACAGTAAATGAAATACGAATTAAAACCAGAAAAATCAAGTAAACATCACATTTTATCCGTTTCAGAGTTCCACAAGGTATCTCCATCGATTAGGCATGTTAAGATTCTCTATTAGATTCTCTATTTTTTTTTGTTTTTTTGTGTTTTTTTGAAATCATTTGCTACTTTCAAGTGCTTCTAACTTATATGATATGATTATGAATATGATTACTGATATGTTTTATATATACATATATGTATGCATATATATGACAAGGAACAATTTCTGATATTCCGTATAGTGAATTAATTTGTGTTAGTTTGTGTGATGAACCAAATTATGGTCTTAACATATCGAACCTTAGAATTATTCTTCAAATTCCATTCTCGATGAGTGAAACAAAATTGTTCATTCCCAAAGAGATTGTAACTTCTGCTGGTCTTGGCCAACGAGTATCAAGTGAATTTTAACCAAAAGCCGATCTAATTATGTGACATTCGGACAGAATTCTTTTAAGAAAGGATAAGGAGGGAAGAGAAGTTTAAGTACTTAAGTCGCTATCGCTGTTTTATGCGATGGAAGGAAGGCATCTAACCAAGACACCTTACGAAGAGATTGTCTTGCCATATTTTTGGTCTTTCCCCATTTCTACACCTTGGCCATCTTCATCAAACTTAAGTAACCTAAAATGGGCAGGTTCTTCCTATATAAATCATCCTCTAACTCTTCAGGCCTTAACAGTTTCCTTCTTTACGTTAACAACTCCAGGATATTTGAAGGAATAAATTCAATCTACGCTTACTGCGGAGCACAAAGCCCGTTGGTCCTTGTTAATAGTATTTTATACTCATGCCTCTCGAAATTAAGTCGTAATTAACGATCTGTAGCGACAAGATCCTTCCTTGCAATAATCTCATCCACAATAATTATCTAATAAATAGTTGTCCGGAGCTGGAGCTTCTAAGTCTCTGGAATTCAGTCGTAATTGATGCTGAGCCTGATTTCGTATCTCGCCAATCCAAAATAAAGAAAATAGGTTTCGGCGTACCGTACAAGTTTGCTAGGATTAGTGTCTCGTCCTGTATGCTAACATATTTCTCCCTAATATTCCCTCCCGCCTTACAGAACTAACTGCGGATATTCTTCCGGTGCCCTACATTCCACCTCCGATGATCGAATAACTTAAAGTGAGGCTGAAATTTCTCTATTAAGCGTTCTGTTCACTTCCATTAACCACATGTGAACTCATGGAAATTTTCTATTTTAAAACATTTGGAAAGAAGATACCAGTTAGTATAAAACGGTATCATTCCCCTGTCCATGAAAAGGTAAACTCGTTATCCGTGGTCAAGAGTGCGATTATGAAATTCCTTAAAGTGATGGCGTAATTTTTAATATGTCGTTCTCGGAAATAATCTCAAAATTATATTTCGGCAGGTAACCTAGTTTGCCTACTTAATGAGGAAAATCTGCCCCTGTTACATGATTAATAGAAATTCGTTATTAATTAAGAGAGAAATTTTGTGAAAAAGATTTCGCCGGTACGTATTTACTATATGCCGAATCTAAGATGCGGAATTAAAATCCATTCATAGCTAGCTAAAACACTCTATTCCTTTAATAAATACGCATTTTTATCGTGCTTTTTAAAAAAATATATGTCACCACTTGGGTACTGACTCAGAAAGTCCAAAAACAAAAACGATTCCGCTAAAACCTCTGAAATTATGCTGTCATTATATGCTGTATGGTGACTTCAGCTGCCAACGAACCTTAGTCCCACCACTGCTACATGCTGCTATTATTCTGATTAACGTATTGTTTTAAGTTTTAGATCTTAAAACAATACGTTAATGACGACTCGAAGTTTATTCATCCTTTTGAAGTGCTTGGACAATAAAATTCATTCACCCAGCATAAATAATAACTTACTGTCCCTCAGTTAAGTCACTAGGCCGAAGAATGGGTACTTAACCCCTTCACAATTAACTACCTGTAGTTTTGTAGTAGGAATGAGAATTGCTACGCAAGATGAGGAGTGAGGTAGTTTGCCCTTGCTTTTCTCACCAAGCCAGAATGCTATATGTAGAAAAATGCCATGTTAGAGAATCATAGTGTCCCAGTTAATTATATCGGCATATAAATAAACATTCAAATCTACGAATAATTCTGCCATTCTAAAGCATCATTACTAACTTCACATCTAATTAATCACGGAAAAATTAAGATATCCGACGTGAAGATTTTACGATAACGCTTCATTTTTTCACTTTAGACTCATAATATCATTCATAAGACAAATTTAATGTCACAATATGAATTTCCATATTTATTTGCTAACGGTATGCATGACTCGTCGGCAAGTTTAAAATTAACATTCGTGGTAAATGGAAGAAAATTTGACTTGTTTAACCCTGGACACAATATTTGCCCAAGGGTTTCACCCGGGTAAACAAACCCATAGTTACCTTGTAGTCAATGCAATCCTTAGGTCTGTCGGAATACGCAGAAAGCCTCGGGATCATACCTACTGTGGAATCTCGTGTATATTTAAATAATATGTCAGGATAATGAAAGTTTAGCCGAGCGAAAGACTGAAGTCAGAGGTGGATTTGAAAACTTTCAAAGGGCGTATGAGCGATGGGAAGAATTTTTTTGACATTTGACAAATGACAAAGATTTTGAAGACATTTTAGCATATTTGGTGAAAGATCGCGTTATTTCAAGCCATGTTTGATGTTAAATTGTAGAATTAGTAATGACTTTCATTTTTACGTTTACTTATCTTGACCTTGTTCGCCTATCATTTCTAACTTACGTTTGCAAAAGATCTAAAGCATGCGGACGATGGAAATAAGCAGTACATGTATATCTTATACGAGTCCTTCTGAATGACCTGGTGTCAATTTTTGAGGTATATTAGAAGTATTTAATTGCAGTTTGTTCATATTTAATGATATGCAAGATTTTTAATCTGAAGGAGTTTTTTCCAGTTTTACACGAACAAGTTTGCAAACATCCCCCTTCAAAGACTAAATTACACACAAATTCAACATCTGTCTATTTTCGAACTGACATATATTCATGACGATTAGATCAGAAAACAAATATAATAACTTGAAAAAATCAATTGTAACAGTCTTTTCTTTGCATTTCTACCATTGCACCGCTCTACTTCAGATTGCGTTCTTCAGTAACTGAAATAATCTTTAGACTTGCAGTATTCTTAATTTTTTCCATTTGATTAATCATTATTTCGCCTAACGATATTCAATTTTCCTCAATTTTCCATGCGTAACGTGCTTATATTACAGGGTATACGCATAATATTGGGTACTCTGGAAGGTTATGCTGTTTTTCTTAGTCGCGCGAGTAATATATTTCTAATTTTACAGCCCTACTACATCCCGATTGAGTGAGTGTTTTCTTACTATCTTACTTCTAATCCAAACACCTGAACGTTAGCAAAAGGTAATCAATTGGCATTGAAAATACTTTACTGGATAATATTTATAAATTTTTAAAACGTTTAGTTATATTTTTATTAATAAAACCTAATATCAACATTCCTAATAACGCGCACTGATTCACTTTACGTGTTTCTGTACTTACTCCGTTCCTCTTTAACGACCAAATCTCTGTATCGTAAAACAAACATTTTTTCACTATTCCATAGATTAAAAATACATATAACACGAGGTAAACTTTCTTCACTAGACTATAATGAAGAAATTAAAACCAAGAGAAAGTTTTCATTCCATCCCATCCATCAAATTCTTCTTAAGCATCGAACCAATTGGCAATAAAATTTCAGATAACATGTTCGGTAATGGAATCATGAATTCCTCGGAAATTTAAACGGGATAATTTCCTTACGGCGGACGAATCAATTTATCTTATCGCGAATCCGAATTCGTGAAATTGCTCGAGTGGGATATCTTGCGAATACATCGGAGGAAATTTTTCTGACATCGCATCGCGTTAATGGCGTGTTTCCATAAATTCCTGTCGGGAAACTTCTATTGGCGAGAGTCAAGTGTACGGGACGCTATCTCCGATCAACAGAGTGCACCATGCAAAAGATAAAACTTGGCTCGCTTCTTGCGCTAATAACTGGAATGAAAGAACGTGTTTGGACTCAGAGAAAGAAGTTCGTTCGCCCGGATAATTCGACCAGCGGAGCGTGTAACACGATAATTTAAGGGTCGAGGCTCTCGATGAAAAAATTAATCTTTTTGGCCCTTTCTGCCTCAGTGTTTAGACAAGTGCCGATTGGAATAGCGAAACTTATCGCCGTGAAAATTGTTTTATCGAAGAAAATTAGTTCCGATATTTCGTGATGCGATCCCATGTGATGTTTCGGTATACGTATAAAAGCAACTCACAAATTTATTTCGGAAGAAATTGAGACTTAAGAGTTCCGTTTTGCATTTTGAGTTTTTTAAACGTTATTTTTCCTTTTTTATTCAGGTTATGCATATAATTTTCTTTATTTTAAAATGAGCTAATGATAGCATGATAGCATGAACCTGCTATCCGTAGGTTTTGCAGGTTTTGTGTACCCTTACTTAGGTTTCTTATCCACGCATAGTGTTTTCCTTTTTTTTTACTGCTATATCCTTTCCTTTCATAAAAATAAAATGGGTTGGTTGTGAGAGGAGACGTGAGAGTCCCAATTTCGCACGCAATTAAGACGTTTATATTCTGTTCTAAAACTGTTACGAATAATCCAATAAACCTGTTCATTGTCTGAGAAGTGATTATGAGAAGTTTTTATGCTTCATAAATATTATTGAAATTCCATTGATTTCTAGTGAACTCGAGATTTGAGAATACTGTATTACATTCAAACTGTTGGTAAAATTCCTAAGTACACACCTGTAATAGCTTTACACTTTCTTAATAGGCTCATATGTCCTAAATTTACTAGCGTGAAGCTTTTTTCTTTCTGTTAACTAACTCTACCCATTTCATCATGCAACGACTCACGTCTTTCCCTTGTAAAAACGAAGGAACATCAAAATCTGCAAACCCAGAATGTTATTTCGCTGGACATGGATTTATTGTGATCATTAACTATTAATAGGTATTAATCATATTATTATTATTATACAATTCTACTGCAGGATGACAATAAGTCAGGTGGCGACGTTACAACACTCGCATTCTACAACTAACATACATTACATTACTAAAATTACATTACATCACTACATTAAATTACATTACTACATTCTGCTATGTTCTAACTTATGTCCATTAACTACTGTATTTTACATGACTTACGATTGATATTTTAAACAAACAAATACAATTCCATAATACAATTGAACATTAGTTTTTACAATTTAAAAAGCTATGTCTTACATATTAAAATTACATAATATTACAAGTTCACAATTTAAGCAGCTATCATATATACAATTATATTATTTTATAGCAGATAAATCACATCTACAACAGTATGTACTACATTTAACAATCCATACAACAAAGTTGTAATTTCCTTGAGAAGCATTAATACCACTTGACAAGAATTACTTATCATGTAAGATTAAATTAACACTTGGATTTTATTCCCAAGGATAGAAAGATGTGAGAAATGACGCCCTGAGAAACTTTTCCACGTAAATGCTGTATCACTAAAGAACATTGAGCAAGCTCAGAACTATTTATAAGCTAACAGAATATTTAACTGCTCTCAATTTTTAATAAGGAATTTAAATTTTACAGGGGATAAACCATTTCGATTTCACCTCGCGAAATAAATCATATCTACTCAAATGAGAGTCCGAAGCTTCCTTTTCCGTGTCTCTTGAAATGGAAATTAAATCGACGTAAAACAAGTTTCAACGTTTGGAATGTCATTTATGGAAATGTATGCGAGTGACAAGTACTGGAAAGTTTCATGTTTTGGAGGTTTTAATTTTTAAAATATGCCTTTATTTGAAAGCGGGCGAGGTGCTCAAAAATTCCAGGAGAGCGGTTATTATATTCGGCGGTGTGTGGATTTCATAAGCATTAGACGCAAGCGTAACCTTAGTGACGGCTGTTTTAATAAATGTTGCCATGGACGGTACACCGAAAATCCCTCGGTTTAATGCAGTCTGAAAATACCAGTTCTCGGAACTTTTCGAATACTCTTCATATTTAAATTAGTTTTATCGGTATCACATTCGGACTCAAAGGGTTATTTACCGAGCAACAAAGGCTGACTGTCTAGAAGATGTTATCCTGCATAAGCCATACTTGAGACCCTGCATCATCAAGAGCGAATTTATGGCTTAGGTTGAGAAGAATTACGTTCTTCAGTCTACTTGAGATAGGACAAATAATTTGAAACATTTGGGTCGAAAAGGATATTCATTATTCAATATTCTAACTGAATATAAATTCCCATTCGGTGGGAGTTTATGAGGATTAATGATAATTCTTATTTCTCGTAATTTTTATGAAAATTCGAGGGCTCATAATCTATTGTCTATTTGCTGCAGTGCTTCTATCATTGTCTATGTCTACGTAAGTACCCTGCAAGCCGACTTTCGGCGTGTGGCAGGGGGTGCATGCACCATGACTCTATTTCCCTAATCTATTTCTTTCGCGTATCGTTCGCGGAAAAATTATGTTCTTGAATTGATTCGTTCTATTTCCCTGATCTTTCTCGCATTATCGGAACGGCCTATGTAACATGGAGGACGCATTATATCGGCTACATAATCTCTGAACGTGCTTTCTCTCAATTTATCCAGTAAATTAATCCTTTGTTTAAATCTAACTTCCAAAGATTCCCATCTTGCGTCCTGAAGCATCTGAGTGACGCTCAATGATTTATCGAAGCAATTCTTCACAAAACGTATCGCCTCTCGCTGCATCTTTTCTAATTTTTTAATACAACACTCATCGGCAGGGTTCCATACAATACACGCATACTTAAAATGAGGCCTAACTAAGGGGAAATAACATCGCTCGCGAACTTTTTCTTCGCTCCGACCGACTACTCTCTTAACGAAGCCGAGTTACTTAAGTGCTTTTCCCCGTATATCATGGATGTGGATACTCTATGTTAAGTTATTCATTAGAGTTACTCCAAGATATTTAACCGATTCTACTGTTAATATGTTTATCCCACAGAGACTGTGCGAATACGGACAATACGGCGTTTATTCGTGTTCCCTGCCAATTCCTCATAACTCTAAAATTCAACAACCGCAGTCATATATCTCCTGTAATTTACGAACGTCTTCCTGTGTAATTTTCACCTTTCACCCTTCCTTCACTTAATGTCTTCAGCAAACTTTCGTGATTTAGAGCTTGCTCAATTGAATCCTCATTAATATAGCAGTGTTTCCATCTATGCTAGTGTTAGATATCTCCATTCACTCTATTATAACGAACCCTTCTTTGATTAGTCAGTTTTCCATTTCATTTACCATATCTCTCTGTAGATCTACATCTCCATTGCTTCTAGTAGTTTTTCCACATCGCCGTTACAGACCATGTTTCACAACCCCTAAAAGAACTCTCCACGTATAGCTTTGTATGAGTCGTTTTATTCTATCCAAAATTTCATTTAAACGATACATTCTTAAGCTTATAGTTTACATGGAACTGAACTGCTTCTATCTCGGGACAGAATTGAGGCTTAAATACCTTTTCAATAAGTTATCAATATCAGTCTGAAAAGTAATCAACAGAAAGGTTGTTAAGATACCGTAACTGTGTGTATAATGATAAGGCTATTTTGATAGTTTCCTCTTAATGAATGGAGTCAATGCCTCCCGGATAGCCAAGTGAGTAACGCGTTCGATTTCGATAAAAACGTTCCTGGGTTCGATTTCTGGCGGGGGCCCATGTGTGTGAAATGACTATATTTGTCGAAGCACTTTTAACAATACTACTATAGATAGAATTAATCTGGCAAGGAAACATATTTTGGGGATAAGAGTCAATTGAAGGGAGAAGTACTTATTACTATTACTAACTTTGATGCACTGATCACGAATATGATCATCGTTCATCAGCACATTGCCTTATTGTCCAGTTTATTACCGTGATATTTCATAAATTACCTTTTCATAAACGTCATTTTGCTATCTTTTGTGCACTGAAGAGCATTACAGCTTTCAAAAATCAATTTTCAACAGTTATTGGCAATTATGCATCAGATATTATTTTTCTCCCTCATATATATCGTACATACCTGTGTATTTAGGACATAAATTTGTTATCAGACTTTTCTTCCTTATTTTGGAATCTGTTGATTAATTTTTGTCATAGAAGAATTTTTATGTGATTGACCACCTTCGTAATAATAAAGTTAAATGCATTTTAAATAGTTTAGTTATCACAAAAAATATCTTGAAATAAATATTTAAAATTTCAACGTAAATAAGTAATACTTATAATTGGCAAGGCAGAATATTCCAGTACATTTAATATATAATGCTTAATGAATCATTAAACATAAAAATATACATACATGCATTTGATTGTAAGACCTCTCAATGAAATGAGCTTCTCGAAATTGAATTTCGGTGAAGTGGGTGTCGGTGATGTGAGTGTCGATGAATTGGGTGTAGGTCAGACTGGATTTGGTCAAATGAAAAAATCACTTTAAATAAGATAAAACCCGTTTGTTTACTATATAATTCAAGCAACGACTCAGCTGAGTAGAAAACTTAAAAAAATCGCTTCGTTCTTTTGGAATCTGTTGATAGTCCCGCTTGTTTAATTATAATGTCATAGAAGACTCTTGATTACCTTCTTAAGAATAGACTTAAATGCATAGTAAATAGTCTATGAATCACGAAAAGTATTTTGAAATAAATATTTCAAGAAACACCGTAAGTAAAAAGGAAATATTTCATAATTGGCAAGACATAATATTTCATAATTTTTAGTAAAAAATGCTTAAAATAATTCTTCAAGCATTAAAATATTCATTTATTTAACGCAAAACCTCACCGACGTACGAGTTACTCGAAATTGTGTTTCGGTGAAATGAGTGTCGGTCAAGTGTGCGTCGGTGAAGTGGGTTTCTGGTAGACAGAAGTTGGTCTAACGAAAAGATCTCTTTAAAACAAAACGCGTTCGTTTAAATCAGGCAACGACGCGACTGAGTAGAAAACATAAAAAAATACTTCAACTTCCCGTCAAGTTCAATAACAAACAGCACATATCATCTCCGAACCAAAAATTCCTAATTTCGCGTCCAGGTGAAGTCGCGTTTTTCTCATTACAAACCGGCCCGCTGAAATTCTTTCATTCCCGAACGTATTATTTTAGTCCTTCTGCCACTCCCTCATGAATATGCAGCGGTTCTTTAGGGCCTGGAAAAAGTAATTTGAAACTCGGAAATCAATTACCTCTCCCGTGTTACTTTCCCATCGGAAGAATCGATCGCATTAGTCTCCGAGAAAGTATTGAAAAAGGTTAAAAACTTTTGCAACCGAAAGCTTTGGAAATCCAAGGTCTGTTACGGAGAAGGATGTTAATTTTTATTTCCGGACCGGCCGATGGGCGAACGTCTGGCCCCGGAGCGCGATACCCTGCAGTTCTCTTAAGATAGATAGATAACGTCTTTCTTCGGGAGAGTCTCAGACTCGAGTATCTCTTTCTTTAATCTCACTCGAGAGGAAAAAGCTTCTGCGAGTTGAATTAGTTCAAGTTTTCCACTGATGCACCAGCGGGCGCTAAAACTTTCCGTACGGTTATCTCATATGCCGTAATTTATTTTATGAGGGAGAAACGTTGATTCACTGTGAGATATCCGAAAATGGAGTTGTAAGAGATTAGGCTATAAATAATTCAATTTTGGTTAAATTCGTTTCCCTCCAGAGCATTGCTTTAAGGAATGTTTTCGATGGTTATATCGCAAAGTAATGCGATAATAATTAATAATATATTCAATATATAATGTTTTATTTCGGATTAGTAATATATTCAATATATAATGTTTTCTTTCGGAGTTAATACGCTATTTGCCTTCTATAATTGGAATGATCCAACTTTATATTGGCTGTTTCCTTGCAAAACCTTATGGACTAAGACCCAGTATTAAAATATAAACTTAAATGGACTATATTTAATCTTCACTTTAGGGAATAAAGTTATAATAGTTTTCTTTGTGTTAACAATAAGATTATAATTGATATACATTGGAGATTAATAAAATCTATATAATTTCATAATCATTAGAACATAATAAAATGTAATACAATCATCACCATAACTATAACAAATGAATGTAATAACAAGCCCTAAATTGTAAATTAGTTAAGTCCATTTTAAGCATATTTTATAATACCATGCCTATGGGTTTTTTGTAACAAGAAACCCATTAGTTCCATCCTCGTCCAAATAAAGACGTCTGTGATTATTTTTATTAATACTTTCATATCTTTGCATAATTATTTCCCTTCTGAAACATCCATACATATTTGCATACAATCCCTGGGCTTGGTATTAAAATGTATACTTAAAATAGACTTGATCTAATGTTTGCTTTAGGGCCTTGCATTATAATGGTTCGTTGGAGTGAAAGCAACGATTATGGTTATTATTTATTACGGATAAGCATAGGCATTGGCTCTTTACTTTAATTCTAAAATTATCATCATAATACCGGACCTTAAAGAGAACATTAGTTAAGTATATATTATACTAACGGGGCTTATTGTTTTTTGAAACTAGCATGTCTCCATTCAGCTCACTTAAATAGCCAGTCATTTGGTCTAATTGATCGGCAATATTAACTTTTTGTTAGAGGTTTGTGTAACGTTATCAGCCCGGTATTCTTAGTTGGTAGGAAAACCTTCCTAAAATCTCCCTAAGGCAGCTGCTCGTAATACTCTCTATCAAATTCCGAGAAATATTATGAACTGTACCATCTTAATCATTCCGTTTCGTCCAGTCTTTCGACATGTCTAAATCGGTAAAACAGCGTTTCCAAAGGGGGTTTTCTAAGTAAAGCGTGTTTTAGCTAACTATTTATGAATATATTCATATTATTACAGAGGTAGCTTAACTCACGAACCACTTTACCTACGAACTTTTCGACACATGTACTTTGACCTACTAAATTTTGACCTCTAGATGAATTTATTTCCAGATACGAACCGTAAAGATGTATTGAAAATCTGGATTTAGGGATATAAATTTTTCCAGTCATGAACTTCGAACTGAAACGGATAAAGTTCGTAAGTCGAGGTACCAGTGTGTGCGTATTGGCTGAATAACCGTGGGAAAATTACCTGACCGAATTCGACGTTTCCTAAGGGGGTAAGTAAGTACCCCCTTGTCAAGGGGGTATCAATTCAATTACACTCCATATCTCATATGCGCAAGTGTACATATGTGGGTTGAATAACCTGTCGTTAATACATTCAAAGTGATGGTTTATTGGAGTTTTTAACGTTAATTATATATTGTTGTTTATTTCTTATATTTTTTCACGTTGCAGAGTATTGATACTCTTGAGTAGGCAATAATGGCCGTGGGTAACTTTCTTTCAACAATCAGTAGCATCTATTACGCAACAATTCATATTGGTTTTAGAAATTACTTTGAGAGAAGGGTGGTGATTCGCTTTTATTGTATTGTTTGGGAACAATCACTCACTCACCTTGCAAAAGGCTATCATTGTTGACGGAGTGTTTTTCATCTAATTCAGGGGTATCCAAATTTTCACCTCCAAAGGGCCGCTTCCTTAAATACTTCACGGGTGCGTAGAATGAACTTCGGTTATTTTTAAACGATGACAATTAAACTACAATAAAAAATTGTTAGTTTAATCGTTTTACTACAGTGATATCTAAAATGACTGCCGTGTTTAATTTCCTGAGCGAATTCGAATCAAATTTAGCTTAAATTAGCACGACTATTTTTCCATCCACATTGTGAAAAGATTCCACACCGGCAAAGTGAAGTTTGACTGGCTCTAATTTATATGTATCACATTATCATTTTTACGCAATATTATATTCTGTTGTTGGATCTATGGGTTGCTTGACCAAGTGGAAATTCATCATATAGAGATGTGCAATGTAACAATGACAATTCTTTTCAAATGTAGGAAAAAATGCACTTCTTTCCTGTGTGGATTATCAAATATATTTAACGAGGCTATTAAAAAAAGAAAAAGTGCCGAAACCAGTGCTTTAAAGTAACTTAACTTCAGAAAATTATTAATAGCAACATCCACAAAACATAATATTTTTATAATCTTTCCACTCCTCAGCTATCAAGCTTCAGGTTAAAAAGATGTTAAGAACTTAAAATAATTACCAATTGGGCCTCGCGGAACATATTAGACACCCCCAATACAATTTTCCATAAACAAAACGGTCGATGAAATTAAAAGCAAAAAGCAAGAGAGAGTTAACCGCGAAACCACACCCCCGAGAGGAATGCCTTATCATTTAAACCATTTGCAACGTCCAGAGAATATGAACCGCTCGGCAGGCAGTAATGCCCTATTTGAAATGACGCTCTCGTTCCTTGTTTTCGAAACAGCACTAAAAGTTAATGTCAAGGCAGCCCCACTCTGACACGAGCACATCTGCCTAAGCTCAGCTTTACTGCCGACCACGCTTACATTTATACGCCGGTGTCACGAACAGCGGCTCAGTTATCGACTAGCCTGCCCGGGCACAGCTCCCGCGCCTCCAAAGAGACTCGGCATAAGAGATTGAGCCCCGAATTAAACGTCGGTCATTTTTCTTAGATTCATTAACATGGTAATTTTCAATGTTCCCCGGAGATCTTTTAATCTGCGAGACTTTTCTCTTAAATCCCCTCGAATACCTCCGCCAATAACGGTGAGGTCATTTCCCGGACATGATCATTGCCGCATACTCCTGCAGGGGTGATTACGATGAATGATAATTTCCCTTTGTTTTTCTATATGGACCAAAAATTCAAATTATACGAGAGTTTTCGGCGATGTTCTCCTCAGCGGTCCATCCCGGAATGCCTTATTCGTCCGGCTGGAAAGGTACTTTTTCCCTCTCCAGATGACCTTTTAACAGCGTTATAAGCTTTTATTTCCGAACTTCATTCCAGGAGTTAATAAGGAAAGAGGAGTTTTCGGTCCCTGTTTCGGGGAAGGAGATAAATGTTATAAAATGTACTTTCGCGGGGTGCAAATGAATGGAAAACGGAGAGACGATTAAATCTTCCCCGTGCAGTAGTTGGAACGAGTATTCCAGAGGTTACGATGGAGCAGAGATTCTGTTAGATAACTAGTTACGCATAAAAGCATCATTTCTCAGCATATAATTAGTTTGGCGGAACGGCTATTTCATCAAGCTTAGCTTCTCTCAACCATAACTTTTCGAGTCTCGCGAAATTAGTTCATTTGTAGCTTAATTGCCTCTTTCAGCAGGTAAAACCGAGAAGAGTCCTACGGAAAAGCCGCATTTATTATAGTTGCACGAGTTTTAGTATCTGAAATACCTAGAATCTAGTAAAATTCGTTGTTTACCCTCATAATTAAGGGAAGGCCAATTTGTTTCATAAGCTTCGCATTGTTTTTCCAATCAAGAATGTGGACCCGAGACCTTAATCGCCAAAACTTAATCCGGAAACGTAATATTTTTCTTCCGATCATGTTTGCTCCAAATATCCTGATCGCCATGAAGTTTGTGAATTCATCTTTGCAGTATAACAGAATTTTACATATCAGGCTATTTATAAAAATTCTCTGAAGACTATTTCTTAAAAGTTTACTTAAATTGCAGGGAGTAATGTTGTTAAACTGGCTTTTTATTTCAAATTTAAAATAGTTTTTTGCGGGGTTTAATTGGCAAATAAACACATTGAAGCGTATAATGGATAGGGTGTGTCGTGACGAAAGGAAAGCGAACACGGAAGTGCTGGAGGTGTATTAAGAAGATAAGGTTTTAATTGAAGCAATAAAATGGAGGCATAAAAAGTGGTTGGATGAACTGTTAAAGAGGGAATAGATAACTAAAGAGAGTAGCCGTTAGTTGCTTAAAGATAGGGGTTAAGTCAATACCATCTGTTATTAATTGATGTGAATGGAGGGGTGAGTTAACAAGAAGTGAAATTAAGGGAGTTAAATAGGGAATTATAGAGCATATAAGCATATTGAAAAGCAGTAGAATCTTGAATGGGCGTTATTTGAATTCTGCTTTAATGATAAATGCTGTGCATTAATAACGACTTGCATTGGTTTATAACGCGCCATAAATTTCGTTCACAGATACCTTGATATTTCCATAATATAAATTTTGGTTTTAACCTTTTAGTAAAATACCAATATGGAATAAACGTATTCTTTATGGATGTAGATAATTTAAGGAACAATGCTGGAAAAAGAAAGCGAACGGTTTATTATATGGAAAAGTATGAGTTTTATTGATTATCGGAATTTCCGATAGAGACAAATTCACCCAATTACATGATTTTTGTTAAATAATATCATATACGTACTCTATTAGGCAAATAATCACGTATCCATTTTGCACGTTTAATCAATTAGGGTCATGAAATTATTTAAGGACCTAATTGCATTCAGTTTTTCCTCTTGTTCGAAACTAATAATTAGAATGCTAATTTTACAACCAATGCAGGTAATATTCTCATTGATTGTAAGCTGTATATTATGATTAAATTCAGTTGTTGTAGAAATGGAATATAATACTGAAGTGAATGAAATGTAAAGGCATTTCAGAGGTAGAACATCTACATACACCTACAAATGTACCCTGCAAGCCGCCTTTCGGCGTGTGGCAGGGGGTGCATGCACCATGACTCTACTTCCCTAATCGATTACGATTCCAAGCGGATTCAATCTCCATATTTTCCGGTATTAGACGGTAATATTACAAAGAAAGAAGGTTAAGGGCAATAAAGGAGAACATATTAAAAAGACTATTTGTATGGATAGCTCCAAAAGTTTTTAAAATTATTTAACAAAAGTTGTAAAATGAATATAAGCCGTTTTGTTCCTATAGTTTACCGTTCGGAGACCTTAATTACCTTAAAATACCACAAAATGTATATTGTATTTAAAATTGTCATAGGACGGTTGAATTTTGAATTGGCGGAAATTCTAAAGCTTTAAATGTCCATCGAATAAGTAGATCCTTTTTTTTCTTCGCTAAAAATGAAATTATTTAGTGGAAGAAATTCAAAACATGCCGAAATTATGAAAATGATAGCACTTGGAATTCTAACTTATATTAAAATGGTACAAATTTTCCAAGTCAGCCGAGATATCAGCGTATCTCGAAGCAGAAAGAATGTTACGATATCTGTAAGGGATATTCTTATTGACGTATTAGATAATAATTTAACCTTTTCTAATCACGAGAGAGAGGCTATTCATTTAGGAAGTAGCCTAGTTTTATTACGTTAATGAAATAGCCAATAACTGGCTTTGGGAAGGATGCTAAATCCTGACATAATTCAAAGTTGATGTGAAAAATCAGAAATAACCCCTAGAGCTGCACCCTTATCGTGACTCTTCAGCCAGGTGTTGTTCACGACTTTTAGCAGTATCAAATCACGTTTCTCCAGGCAGCGTATGGCCCTCAACTTTACCGTTGGAGAGCTTAATGGGTACATGTCACCAAAAGTATACTTTATGCTGCATTGTCTCATTTGAACTGTGGAGGACTTCGAGTGACATCTTCCATTCCGTTTGTGGATTGTCCTTCAAATAATGGGTCCATGAGCGCTATGTTACTGTAGTAACAGGTAAACGGCTAGCTTCCTATTTGCGTCTCTCGTTATTCAATGGCGCTGCAATCAAGATAAATGTCATGCCGTTGCATCGGGAATTCTAGTACATTCGCCGTCCTTCACAGGTGCATAGTTTCTTCTGTTCAAAAATTGGAGTAAATCCGGTTAACGGTCCTCATTCGCTTCTGCACTCGGATTATCGAAACAGCAGTTACCATTGACTTTGATTGGTAATGCTGTTATTATTATTGTTAGTATAACCGGGACTTAGGAATAAAGAAAACTACAGAAAGAATGCTCTAAAATTTCTCATAATCCAGCGTTACCTCATCTGGGATTGTTATAAACTATAATAAAACTTGGCATTATTATCATCCGACATTGTCGGAAGTATCTAGCAATGAAAAGAATCAACAAATTCATGTAAGACGTAACAATACCTGTTTGCATCAATGACGTCCTCTGGGTAAAATTTTGGTCTAATCATAGATTATTACTCAGGTGAATTTTGAATGCGGGAAATTCAAAGCAATTCTAATGCACGGCAATAATGGGCTTAAAATATTCTCCCAAAGTTTCCCAAATTTTCTAGCGATTAAATGACTGCTAAATAGAATCGTAATTTTTACGTTTTTTACATCGCGCAATTTTTTCGAGTTCAAGTATACTAAATTATCTGTTTAAACACGCCAAAAATCACTTTATAGGCAAACTTGATGTTTTTATAAACTTGATATATTGCGACCCAATGAACTGCCATGATTAAACTCTTGATATTTTGCGTAATATGCTGCAGTGATCATTCTAACTCCTTCCTATATACGTACTGAATATTTCGATACATTTTTCGCTAAAGAGGAGCTTTTTGTGATAATACTAAGATATTTTATTTTGAAGTTGGTGTTTTAGCCTCCTTAAATTTCAAATGTAACTAAAACTTACAAATAAATGCTGGTTCAGTGTGCCGCGAAATACCTTAGTGTGCGTCTGAAGAAAAACATTGGAAGGCACTGGTCTATTGGAGCAGTAAAACAGCTCTACCGGCCACTTATCTAAGGCCTAAGGGAAATTGGCATTTTTGCGAAAATTTGAGGATATTTTCATCTTGCGGATTGGATGAAGATTAAATTAGTCTAAATCCTATCCAAAATTTTTAAGCTACTGTATTAGCACAACATCTCTCAGTCCTGTTCCTCGGTCCGGTTGTGGTGTAACAAGTGAATCTTTTGAGAGCATCTCATATATGACTGCAATAGCTCAGGATAAGGAAAGAGTTTGTGTTAACTACAGGAGTAGTCCATTCTGTGATTTGTAGTTGTGATTACATTCGTGCAGTAAAATGATGACTCAAGGTGAGTTAGACGGCGCTCAAGGCTTTTGATGGAAGATTTAAATTAGCCGGAGGGTTTCAAAAGTTCGAGAAAAGCTGCCCTGTAAGAGAGCAATATTGCGTAACTTTTGACGATGTCTAGTAATTTTGAAAAGAGAAGTTGAGAGCGCACTTGTTTTAGTGAACTGCCAACTGAAAGTAAAGTATAAGAGGATTAAATTCAAACGTAGTACTCAACTTCACCTCATTTAGCTGATGAGTTAGATCTCCAGGAAAGTGTTATAGTCTTGTACCTTTTGCAATTTTCAAGGATTAATATGGTCTCCTGATTCAAAATTAACGATCCATCTCATTCTTAGAACCTTAATCATCTATGAACCTCTGTCCTCTAAACATTTCGTATGTTTAAATTGCTAAGATCTTGCAGAACTGTGAAAAAAATCTCCCAAAAATCTCATTGTTTGTAAGAACATTGGATGTCCTTATTAGTTATTGGAACATATAATTTTTTTTAATATAAACGTCCAATTTGATCGACTTTTCTAATAATTTTATCTCAATTTTACGTTGGAAATATTTAATTCATAAAGTGAAAATTAATCGTACGAACATGTTAATAAATGAGACGGATATTCTGATGGATTCATTTTATCACTATAAATGATTTTACATTCCTTTTAGTTCCTACAGGGACATATATTTTTCGTGATGTAGAGTATATAATATTGGAGAATATTCATCGGTTGAAATTTTTACTGTACTCATTATCAGCTTCCGTTTCCATCAAGAGGAAACATCCTGAATGCAATTAACTCTCCATATGCTTTTACGGAAATAATTGCTGAAATGTGTAAAATGGATGTGGAATAACTTTCCAAGCAGAGTACTTAAAATGATAATTCTTAATAGAAATATTTTCCGAATAATTTTCGAAATTTCTCACTATTTGAAGTTAATCTACTTCAGAGGCGGAACTATCAACTCTCAAACGAGGGGACGGTAGTTTCTAAGGAGGTGGGGTGGTACTTGCGAAGGGGGTTGTGGTTGAAGACAATTTTTTCATGAATTCATCCCGAATTAACTTTTTAAATGCCAATTTAAATTTGGTCGTGGTAAATGTAGCAGATGTATAGTGGTCGTGGAAAAAATTCACAGTCTGATTTTGGTTGGATCTCCCCATCAGATCCTAAGCAAGGTTATATTAATATAAAGCCTTTAAAAAAAAGATGCGAGTTCTAGAAAAGGTTTATTTTATACGCATATATTTAGTTATTGTTAATTGTACTTTCGTCACAGATTAGACATGAATTTAGTCCCAAAAAAATCAGATTCCGCATAATAGTCGACTAAGATGTTTCACGGAGGACTAATTAAAAGGTTTATTTTTTTATAGTAGCTTTCAATTCACAATAAAATATTTCTGTCTACAAGTTCCGTCTTCCTTTTCTTAATCACATTCTGTAAATTCTGACGAAAGCTTGAAATTTGTGAGGCTCAACAACATTTTGCTACTCAGTCCTTCTCCGTGACACCTCTTAGTCCTCCGTGGAACTCTTGAAATAATTTTCTTATTCGTATGAACTCCAAAACAACTGATATACAATAACAGTCATTGTTTCTGGGTTCATATTAAAAAATGTAGATATATAAGATAATTAATATATTTCCTTTTAAAAGGTCAAGATTAAATTAACTCTCCATACATAACCAAATAACATTCGTGTTTCAGTAAATGTTTAAGACTGAATTTAACAGGTCGACCATTACGCGGAATTCGATTTTTTAGGGACTAAATTCATGTCCAATCTGTGACGAAAGTACAATTAGCAAGAATTCAATATTTGTATAAATCATTACGGAACAATGATGCGGACGAAGATTGATGCTGATTTACCTTTAATTGTATTCATCAAAGCATACGTCCTGTTAAAATGTCCTCTCACTGAGGAGTCATTACCATAGTCAATTTGCGTTTGCAAATTTTTACCCTTTCTCTTTCGCAGCCTCAGCATACTGTATAGAGTAGGAGTACTTACCGATTTGTCAATCCAATGCAATTTGTGTGCTCATTTGTATACTTGTCTGCCACACGAAAAAATCCAAAGTCGACTTTTATTGGAGGTACGTAAAAAGGTCTGTATTTTCTGGGTCGACTTTGAGTATTACTTGGGGTCGAATATTACTTGGGTTCAGTATTCGGTGTTCACACTTTTATTCACTACGATTTCCCACATTACTTAACAGCTCATTTCATTGGGAAACGTTCGTCGTCGCTAAGTGACATAGAGGAAAATATTACTACTTTGTGCACCGGTGACTAAACAACCGCGAATTCAGCTCTCACGAATTCATGTGCTCCTGAAAAGCATAAAATTTGAACGTTAAATTAATCATAATTTTAATTTTTAAGAGAATTATTCATGAGAATGTTACTAATAACATCGTCGAGTGAACGTTTACCCAAAAATATGACCACGCAGTATTGTATTGGATAACTGTTTTGAATTTGCTGAGATCGAAATGTGAGTAATAATATCACATAATTACGGTATATTCAAACGAATAAACATCAAAATTCAGAGGGAAACACGGTTTATAACAGAAGAAGTTGACAGTTTAAATGTTAACAGTTTAAAGAAGTTAACAGTTTAATAATTATCTCTTTATAGATGTTTACAATTTATGGATGTTAACAGTTTATAGAAGTTAACAGTTTATAATTATCTCTTCATAGATTTTTACAATTTATGGAAGTTAACAGTTTATAGAAGTTAACAGTTTATGGAAGTTAACAAGTAGTACTTCATATGAATACAAGAAAGTTGTAATTAGGGTATTATATTCATTCCAAATTCCAAAATTCGCGAGATTACTGAGAAGGTACCCTTTGCGAATATTGAGGTATGTGATACCTCCATTGGCATTAGCGACTTGTGCATGTGTTCATAATTTTATAAGTTAACAGTTTATAGAAGTTAACGAGTAGCACACCATATGATTACGAGAGATTTGTAATTAGGGTATAATTCTCATTCGCGAATTGAAAAATTTGTGAAATTAACGAGAATGTAAACGCGAGAAAGTATCCTTCGCAAATGCAAAGGATACCTATGCTGATGTGATCCTCCATTGGCATCAGCGACTTGTGCATGTGCTCTTCTTTTTAGCCATTCTTTAGCTGGAATTAGGTCCAGTCACATAGACAGGTAGATTGGGAATCTAGTTTCACCGAATGATACAAGGCTCGAAAATTTAGAAATCCTTAAGATTCGGAAATCCACGAGATAAACCCGCCTTGAATGGTGGAATTCGCGGCGTAACTCACTCCCTAATCTACCAATAATTGAATCAAATGAACGGCAGATTGATAATCCCTCCGCCATGGTATCCTAAGGCGTTCGTGCCTGAATCCCGACCAGGTATTATCGTAACCATCCTTGTGAGGAGATCTCTTGCGAGATAAGGGGAGGCAGACCCTCTCATTCCATTACTGGAGGGAAATTTTCGCATTTATATCTCTTTTAAAGCGGTGTCAACGGAGAGCGTGTTAAGGGGTAATCACTTTCTTCCCGGCGATCCCTTTTCATTACCCGCAGAGGGCCTTCCTTTCCTCCGCTAACTGCAGGCGATAAATCCACCGCCGTCCACTCGCTACGGTTTTTATACAGACGTGTTCCGCCGGTATCTCTTAATCCTATCTTAAGAACTAGGTCCACTCTTCGATGAAAAGAACTCCTTTTTAACGAAATAATTCACGTGGTCGTCCACAGTTCTTTTCGTTCCCCTTTCACGCTCTCAGACCCTTTCTTTCCTTTCAAACGCCTCTATCTCCGCTCGGTACGTACCCTACTTTCTGGGGAATAAAGGGTCCTTTTTTATCTCGACTTGTATTCCCTTCCTCTTGATCATGTTGGGGAAATTAAGGGATTTCTAAAGTGTGGCGCGCATGCTCGTTCGGGAGTCAATGGCGTTGCTTCTTCTCCGAAGACGAATTTTGCGGACGCATTGAAAGAAAGAACGCTCAGTAATTTCGTTTTCATTTACCTCACCTTTCCTACGTGATTTTCTTTTCTTTCGATGTGTGTGTTGAGTTTCACGAAGTCACGCTTGGACATGTTATCGATGGTTTTCCTTGCGTTTCTTACGAATGGCTTACAATCCTCCTTACATAAAATGTCGTTCCGCTCCTGAGCATTTAAGGAATGTCTTATTCGTTAGCAATGAACTTTCGTTACACAAAGTTCCTTGATTGTTATTATTATTATTATTGGAAATAGATAAAATACCGCAAACCGGGTATTACTTGGACCCAAAATTTCTAATTTTATGGATTTTCCGAGCAAAACAATACCTAAATTCCATAACCTGTGCTGACAACAAATTTATTACTATGTTTTAGATATTTTTTGATGAATTGAAAGCTTTTTGAACAAAATTTTTCGCTGATTGTAATAAAAGTTTTGATTTTTAAATTGGGTCATAGAAACCCCCAGGTTGGGGCTACTTGGACCCAAGCTCCTTTTTCCATTTACTAAACAATGTAAATATGTAGTGGGCCTAAGTAGGACATAGGGTCTGGAAATATTACTCTTTAGAGACATTTTGAGGCCATGAAATGATCATTTAATTGCAAAAACTCAATGAATAAATCGAAAACACTATATGGAATCATACGTGAAATATTGTCGTCTTGGAATTTATATAATTTTTGGCAAACAAATTGTGGGAAGTATCTACAAGGCGATAAAAACACCCCCTTTTAATAAGTTTCAGTGGAACGATTTTACTGTCTATATGACACCACTTGTACTGCAAAATGTCATTCTTTTGGCCATTTCCAGCCTTTTTTTGCATTAGGTCCAAGTAACCCCCCAGGGCTCAAGTAGCCCCGGTTTACGGTACGCATAATTCGCCATTGACATCGATAAAGTGGACGTTATCTTTGCAATAAGAAACTGATATCTTCTTTCTTTGTCATCATCATTGGTTACCAAGTTCGAGGTTTGCCGTAGCTTTTCAATCCATCCTGTTCTATGAAAACTTATTACCTCACCACTCTTAACAGTAACTACTACCATTACTTGCTTTCTTTTTGTAATTTAACATCGGCTTTCCTTCTTAATTATTCACCATCACCTCTTAAGCTCCGAAAATGTTTTCCGAACGCCCACTCTTTGTTAGAGAAGTTTAAAACTCATCAGCTGTATATATCGGTGACAATATTGTTGATGATAAAACATCATGCACTTTCAAGGACTAGATGTTAATGCGGCATATTTCACCAATAATATTTAATCTATTCAACTTGCACGAAGTCACCCTTGCACATATTAATTTCAATGAAATTTGCGGACTTAAGTGCTCAACTAGGTACCTGATGACGTTGAACTGAAGAAATCGTAAAAATCCAATTGTAACTGTAAACAATTCTGATGCAGGAACATAGTGCTTGAACTTATTTCCTCGCAAGGAAGGCGTAATTTGATAATCTATTTAGAAAAGTGTCTCATAGCCGTATTACCATTTTCGGAGTCTTTGAAACAATTCCTTTATTGTGGAAAAATCATCATAAATTATGACGAAGTTGCATGTACCATTGTTAGTCAATCTCTATGGCAATAATTGTTACAATGACATTGTTAAACAGTCTGGCGCTGAAACGCTGAGTTCCTAATTTTCTCCTTTTGAGGACCGACTATGTCGAAAATGTGTTGAGAAGCGCCGATGAACGAATTTACCTTAGCGTAACCTTAGATACGATGTTAATGTTCTAAAGGGTTGCTACGTAGTACTTTTAATATGCATTGTTCCCTCAATTCTTTAGAATTTATGAAATGTGGCGTATTTGCCTTAATAAATCCCAAGATTGCACAATAAACCAATTTCATCATTAGTTAGTAATGGTGATAATAATTAATAATTTTATGACTTTACTTTATGACGTTGTTTAATTAATAAAGGAGTCAACCCATATCGATTACATACATGAGTTACCTCATCCGGATTCTAAATTCCTCAGCTTTTCCTTAGGATTCTCAAGGGACGTCTCACGGTACCCTAAAGGACTCAGAAACTCTGCTCTGCAATGAGCCGCATCCATTAAACATTGGAGACGTGTTTAGAAAACTGTTTTTAGTACTAAAATTCTTTTAGTATTTCCCTCAGTGAATTAAAGTTTCTCATACATTTCGAGACTTAGTTAGCTTCTTCGAATTCGTTCTAATATTTCAATAATTCTTTCTCGGTGATCAATCAATGTACTACAATAGCTAATATTTTGCGTGTAATTTATTCGGAAAGCATGCGGAATATTCGGGCATCGACGAAATGACGTGCTAAAATGAGATTGAAATGGGAGCCCATTGTGAATGGACTTGTTAACTCATGAAATTGGAAATTCTACGAAAAGAAATGAACGTTATAACGTGAGCGCTGCCTTAAAAAATAGCGAAACGAAGCAGCGTTTTCCATTTGAAAATTGAAAGGTTATGAGAAAATATCAGCTAATTGCCATAGTAACCAAACATTCGCAAAAATGAATCCATTGGGTAGAAAATGAGTCATTCACAAGTGAAGGTGGAAGCTAGGGCAGGAAATGATAAGTAAACAAACGTGAAGTTGAAGAGCTAACACGCTACTTCAGCGCCATTTGTCCTAAGCTGAAGCGAGGTGAAAATTTCTTGACATTGTTAGCTTTGTATCCATTGCCAACTGATGCAACTAATTGTTGTGAATTTGTTGACCTCCACACCTTGGTTACCATTCTCAAACCAGGTATTATTACGACCTTGAATTGTTGAATGTAAGCTAATCCTTGTTGCCTTATTTAAGTGAAATTATAGTTTATTATGATGATCATTTCGGATTTTTATTTTAAATAATGTTCTGTAGAAGATTACGTACATTATCTTTATTTTGTATTTATTATTCTATATTATATATATGTTACGTATATTTTGTATTGTAAATTTAATTTTTCTATAATTATGTTGTTATTATAGTTTATTGTCTATTGTTATCCTGCGGTTCTCCGTTTCTCATTAGCATCATTAGAATCAAATTAATTGTTCATCAAAATAGTGGAATTATTTTTATACTATGATATATTAAAGATACTGCTGCGGGTTATTTGTTATACGATATGTGAGCAACAATGACTTCTCTGAATTTCCCATCCTTTATCCAATCGTGAATACAAATTATGAACACCGTCTTTAAAGGGTAAAATTAGTTTAGTTTGCTATATTGAAACATGAAATATTTGAATGTTAAGAAATTTGGTCCTTTTTTTAATGCAAATACACGTTCTAACAGTCGATAATCGATGTAGGAAGGGACTAGAAAGTCTCAATCTTCCCATTCAATAAAGATGTTTGATTTTTATTATTATTTCACAATGACCAATATGGTTTTCAACAGAATTAAGGTACTAAGCTTTCCTAAAGAATCCATCTGAAGATATAAGTTTCAATCCAGACAAATACGATCATATTATATTAATATTTATTGATTATAGTAAGGCATTTGATACAGTATCTTACCCAATATTAGTTGAAATATTAGAACAAATGAGGATAAGAGGAGTTTTTTTTTTAAATTGGTTTAAGGATTATCCCTATAATAGAAAGATGATTGTGGAAATTGATAATTATTTCAACAATATAAATTATGGTAATCATGGAGTTCCTCAAGGATCAATCCTAGGGCCACTTTTATCCTTTATTAGTATAAATAGCCCTTTAAAACAATTCAGTACTCAATAGTCTTACTTTATGCTCATGATATCATTTTGGTTACGATACATCAAGACATTAAAATTGCTGTGCAAAATATTCAAAAGGATTTTGATATTCAAAAGGATTGGTTAAATTGACTTACTTGTTCTATGGATGAACAACTGCGTTGGCTGCAAAATGCATTTTCTGAATGGATACATACCTGACTGTGCATTTTAATTTTCAAGAACACGATATCTACTTTTGGATTTCTCGCACGCATACATTTAGTTTTATTGGCGTTAATTAATGGTCATGGTACGATTTTTAAATGTTATTAAATATCTAGGAGTGAGCATGGTTGCTAAGAGACTCTCAGAGCTCGATTCCAACATAAAATAAGAAATCCATACCCGTACAATTTATATCTCATTAACAATAACGTTATATTTGAGCATTAATATCGCCAAATATTATTGATTGTTAGGATTTATTTCCACCTGAAATTTATGTTCAGCTTTGCAATGATTTATTTTGATATTTGATCTGATTGATCAGCTTTGAAATGATGAATATGACGTCAACGTGTCGACGTCGTCAACAGACAGTTTTGACTTTACCAAAACTTAAAATTTTAAAAAGAATCTGTCGTACTTTCTTCGGAATCTCAATTGCTTTCAATGAGAAAATTACCTTTCCACCCTTTTAATCTTGGAGATGCATAATTCAGCGATAGTGTACTTTCTTTTGCGTATATTGCACGTAGACACTTTACGCCACCTTAATGGCTCCATTTAGGTCTTGATATCTCCGCAAAGATATTCTTTCGACACTTTTCTCGTTTCCTAGACTCGCGCTAATCTCAATTCCTCGCTATAAATCTCGCCGAAACTTTCGAGACATTAAGGGGAGCCTTCGGAATGAATAAGACACGAAGGAGGAATGGAACGGTGAAATATTGGAGGAAGTAACTGGAAAATTTCATTTCCGAGCATTGCCTATTCCGCAGGGACCGTTAATCTCGTAAAAAGAACTATGATAAAATTGGCTGCACTGCCCAAGCGGCGTCAATCATAAACGAAAACGATTCAAATTCAGATTTGATATCGGAAATTCATTTCGGAAAGAGATGTCGAAATGGCTCGCTTTTTGATGCAGTCGTAGGTCAAATTGTGCGGTTAGATCGCTTCCTTCCGATACGCTAAGCGATGAGAGTGGTGTTAATCACAAGTTTATCTGAGTGATATTTCCTTCCGATGGCCATGCCTACGTAACATCAATGCATGGGTTATCTTCCATGAATGCGGATTCTGTTTTGCTTGAAGTATAATTTCAGTTCTCATTATAATCATAATTTAATAGTTTATATACATTTATTAATAATGATAATGCTTAAGTCATCCGCCGTAAAGGCGGATTGGTTAGCATGGTTGCGTTTCATCCCTAAGGTCCCGGGTTTGAGTCCCAGCTTATCGGATTTTATTTTGTCAAGGAATGGCTATTTCTTCATGAATAATAGTAATAATTATCATTAAAATTGATTGATAAGATTGATTGATAAGTAAATCTACTAAAATTATTATTATTATCATCATCATCATCAACATCAAGGCTCCCAGATACACAAGTGGGAAACGCGTTCGACTTTGGTGACAGCGGTCTCGGGTTCGATTCCCCGTGGGGGCCTATGTGCGAAATTACCTAAGTTGTAGAAGCACATATAACAATACCATGACTACTAATATTATTTCACATTTCTTTATATTCTGATTTTATTCAAGGTGACTCACATTGTCATTCTCACAGTAAAACGAAAATTATATTAACATGGCCTAAACTTAAGAATTTTCGAGATGTCTTCCGAAAGGTCCGAAAAGCCTTGGGTTCTCCGTGAGAAATCATTCGTTGATGCGAGTGAGATAATTTCGAGGTAATTGTTTCATCATTTTATTTCAAGGCAGAAATCGCAACTCAGATTTAAATATCCCTAGTTGAAATTAGAATCCCGTAGAATTCATGTAGAATGGAAACGTCTTTAGTTCAGGCGAGATTGGGACTGTCGAGTCCTCTCTTACATCTAACCCATAAAATTGATATACTCGCGCGCCCTTTTCTTACATTTTATTAACTTTTATAATTATTAACACAATTATGTACACACAAAAAATAACAGTGACCCTACCAGGAATCGACGCCGGGACCTCAGTGTTGCAGAGTAAGCACACTATCCACCACGCCACTCATGTCGTAATGTCCGGCTCATGTCGTAATGAAAGTTCCTTGCATTATTAGCAGTATATTGTTGTCATACTCCCTAATAATTACGCATAATCAGATTTTGTTATTCTCTACATTGTTGCGTTTGATAGTTCCAGATCTCTCCCATATATTTCAGCAAGTTCACCGTAATTTTTCGTTTATGCGTTTCTAATAAGCCCATTTCCATCGTCCGCGAACAATAAAATGCAATGAAGAATTTTTTTGGGAATTTTTTATTCATTAGTTCTTTCAGAATTTCTGGAGCATCTTAAATTGTCATTCTGCATAATCTCTGAAGAGTACGTCCGTCTGCCCTACTCTACAGTTCGGCAAAGGCTTTATTTAGAAGTTAAGTGCGTCGTTTATGCAAACCGTGAGGAAGTCAGGAAAGCTTTTATCATTTTAGGAGAAATACGAGATTGAATGCGAAAGAAAAGCGCGGAGTGCCAAAGCTTAAACCCTTTTCTTCAGTTAGTTAGTGTGGAAGTTTTCATCAAACTTGCATCGATAATGAAGTGTTACCTCACAAATTGTTAATTACAATATATAGATACGATATTCACGCGTGCTATCGCCCGAAAATAATACCTGGGTCTAAAAATTCCATTTCATGAATCTCATGGCTCGGAACGGCTACTCGTTATTACACTTCGCACATCTTCGTTAACTGCGGTAATTAGAGAATATAAACTTTTGACAAGTAATAAGTTGACAAGCCAATAAGTAAACAATTTCTTCTATGAGTTCTCCCGTTAAAGATAGGAGAGGAATTTTGAAGGAATTATTGCAAGCTGCCTACACGTATCATTATTATTAATTAAAACACTATAAATGGTACAATACCTGGTATTCTTTGATTGCAAAATAATACGTCTATATCATTTAGATTTGAAGTTCCTTAGAAAAGTAACCGAAACCAATAGGAAGATAGAATGAGAAATCACGACATCACGAGAGGAATTCAAAACAACGCCAAATAAAGACAAAATTTTATAAGTAGCAATAAAAGATGAGGTTAAAGAATGAGGAAATATATGTAATGATATCATAACCATAATTCAATACAGCAAAATCCAGAGAAATTTTAACATAGAAGGAAAAAAGAGGCGTTAGTTACGTGGGATGGCGAATCTTTTGCAACAACAGAGCTAAATTTAACAAATATGGGCGCTTTAGTGCCAATATAGTGCCAAACCAAAAAGTGATATTCTGATATCATCCATTTTATTATGTGAATGATGGGATTAAAATATTAAGACTAAATCCAATTTCAGAATTGTAAGTTTTACTAATGATTTTATTCTTTAAACTTTCCCTCTTCTTCTGGAATAACTATTGATGGGTGTGGTCTGTGTTATTCTTTTTTATGTAATTCTTTTGTAAGCAATTCCTTTACAGGTGTGTTGTAATTTATATTTGTATTACTCTACTCACTGCCACCTGGTATTGTATATATTTGTAGTGTTAAAATATTTCTAATAATGTTGTAATTGACGTAGATTATCTTGGTAGTAGTGTTTTTAAATTGCCCGGACAACTGAGACCACATTCACATGAGCTCCCAGCGGGAATCGAACCAAGGATCACTTTCACCGACGGCGAACGCACCGCCCACTTGGTTATCCGAAAGCACCGCAAACACTCGTTAATCATCATTACTAATGAGTAGAATCCACGTTTATTTACTCTGACCCTTCATATTTTAAGTTAAGAATTCATAAAGGTAGGGCCGCTCCCAGCTTATCTGCCGTCCGGGTGCAAACATAATTTGTCGCCCATTAAAATTAAATGCCAAAACCATACATTTCCTGATTAGGAGGTAAAATTCATTTTGGAATACTTTGAAAAACCATTTTTTATGACTTCGTTCCCCAACTTACATTGGTCACAAAACATCAGCAACAATTAGTTATACATATTCCGTATCATGACGTAGTAAATGGTCGTTGTGAGTTAATACTTCATATTAAATTTTTAGTATTATTATCGTCGTAATTCGCATAACTTAAAATCATATGATTTGCATGAAATATCTCGCAACTAAATATGAATGTATTGTAGCGCAAATAACTTCGATTAATTCATCAAACGAAGAATAACATGGTAAGAATAAAATTACAAGTACGCTTTTACACAAATGTATTTTTTAGCTTAGGTTTTTTCATCCACAAAGTATCATAGTTTTCTTCTTTGTACTTTTGCAATCTATCTCTCTCTTTTCTTGTCTCATATGACGAAGAGTTAGATGTAAGAAGAGACTTGTTAGCCTCAATCTCGCTCTGAATAAAGTCCTTTATTATTATTATTTAAACACGACGGGTTTCATTACAGATGGGCCATCATAAAGTGAGTAAATTACACACAAGATGGCATGGTAATAGTTAAGGGAAGTCTGCCGCAATCGATTTTATTTTATCACCGAACAAATATTCCATTCTCGTATTAGGTTATCTCTAATTCTATACTCTAAATGTTTGCCAATCTTTAATTTCAATCATAATATTTCCCTGATAAGTCGTGTATATTACACAGAAAACAACAAATGATGTTGTTATAATAGTAAGAATGGTTAGTAGTATGCCTCCGCCCGGGTGCGATGCACCCCTTGCACCCATAGAACCATAGGACCCTTGGCTCTGATAATAATGATAGTCTGAGTGCGGAAGTGTGAAGAAAAAACTTTTCTCGCGTGCCATAGGTTCGCTACCCCTGACCAAGTAAGAAAAAGAAAGGTTATTGTGAAGGCAATGAACTGGTTAAAGAACAGGGTGAAAGCCATACAAGTTGAAGGCCACATTTATCCATAATTCTCCTTCATTAGATCCATATGAATGATTTTTCCCTCACATATGACCAATATTGTATCCTGTTCTTTTATTTATAATTGTAGTTATATGATTAGTTTTATTAAACGACACAGAATGAGGATTAACTATGGAGTGTTTTGATTATAAGTTTTATTCTTTATTTTTAAATTTATATTTTTGTGATTTTTATTTGCCTTTTAAATTTGTACATTTTTATTGTTACTTTTTAAATTTTGCTTGTTTGTAACGTGGTTAATAGTTTTTAATCCGTAGCAAAGGCGTAGTGCTGTTTATGGGTTTATTTTAAATAAATAAAGAATTAACGAATGATAGCCCACTCTATATGAGGATAGAAGTTCACATTTCCTTAAATCCTTTACAAATCTATCACCGTTACAGCTGAAACGTCACCACAACGGAAAAAAATGGCGATTCATAATATCCGTGTTGCGGACCAAAATTTCCAGACTTAGACGGTCATACATTTAATAAAATATAATGCGCATAGATGATCTTTTTAATAACCCGTTTGATACAAATAATAGGTATATTACGAGTTCATAAAGGATAGTGTATGTACTGAGTTCTGAATGTAGCAACTCCTTGAATTTAGTTGTGAAAATTGTCCCCTTGTTTCCTGAGGAAAACCCCGATAAAGATGTCACTCGTAACTTTTAATTTCACAACCTTTAAGGCATTTGAATGGGAGAAAGTCTGCAACAAATGTATTATTTATGCATTCCTCTTTTTTTTCGTTCAGACCGAGTGGAATCGATATCTTGGGTCGGCTTCAGTTCCAAGGCGCGAGGCCCGCTCGTTCATGACGTAGAATAATTCAAAAACTACTTAAATCTCGAGCGCTTTGCTGCTAAGGTTTCGTGTTTATTTTCCAGATGGCGCCGCCGAAAATAAAAACTCCCCAAGTTCAAGACGAGATTAAAAATTCTCCATTTCATTATTGCGATATCTCGAGGAAACGTGCTCCGAAAACGTGATGACGTTTGGGAGAATTTTGGAAATATTCTCCGAAAACGTCCAAAACGGTTTCGTCTCTCAGGGTATTCTACAGGGTATAAATTGTAAATTTGATTTCCCTTCTTCTAATTTATCTTGTATGATTTTTTATGAATAGGCAAAAGTTGTATCAGCACTACGTCACTCTACGTACGGCGACCTAATGTACTTCACGTTTGGTAATAATGAAGAATCACACATACGTATGCAAGCAATATAGCTGTCGGTAGGTTTATGCACCCTGATATTTCCCATACAGTGTCATCTATTTCGCTTCTTTGTAACTTACCCACCCTTTATATCATCTAATATCTCATGCCTTTGTCTTCACATCTACTACTTCCCTTGTATTTTATCCTCAATTACATTTTTCCACAATCTCTCTCCTCTCTATATTTGACCCATCCATTTCCTATGTCGACGTTTAATAACTTCGATTAAAACCCTCTCCTCCTCGACCATCTCTACTACCTCTGTGTCTGGTTTTCTATCGAGCCAACTCACCTTTCCCATACATCTCTAAGGCCTCCAATCTTTTGACGTCTTCCTTTCATTTTTAATGCAATTGAGGGTAGAACGCAAGAGGAAAGACAGAGGGAAAGACAAAGGCCAAAGATGTTAGGATTTGATCTAAGAAGAGACTCGATAGTCTCAATCTTGCCCTAATAAAGTCGCATTATTATTATTATTATTCTTAATGTCCATGTTTCACACTCATAAAGAAAAACACTCCACTCCAAGGATTTTACCAATCTTTTCCTGATTCCTTTATCGAGACCTCTAGTCATCGGTTCCCTTCGCTTCACGAAAGCTGCCTTGGCCAATGTTATTCTTTTTCGAACCCAATCTATACACCTCCCATCCCAAGATAGAACGCCCAAGTTCCTGTTCTAGTTTTTCGCCATGTACTCTTATCGTTAACTTTGCTTTCTTTCTTTCAGTAAACTTCATTGTTTTTGTTTTTCTAACGTTTATTTTCATTCCATATTCCCTTGCTTTATCGTTCTGTGTATTTACTAGAATTTGAAACTCCATTTCTGATTCACATACCATAATCTTCTGTTTATCTTAGAGACTTCACTACTACCCTACCAAGTATAACTCCTTTACGTATTTCTCTTGCAGTTTCTTTTATTATTTTCTTGGCACATGAACTGGAAAGTTTTGTTAATAAAGAACAAAGTTTTTGTTCTGCTTCCTTACTCCTTCTATTCTGATTCTTCATCCCAGCAATGATCCAGTTTCTTAAATTAAATTTATAATATATTTTAATTTCCTGGTATTATGTAAGTAGCTGGTTATGTTTTACAAATGATTAAGATTGGATGACCAAAGGTACTACATACTTTAAAACGTGAATTCTAAGATTACTTTCAATTTGTGGACTATTTCGGAAAATTCCATCTCACTGTGCACGAATATTCGGTAGTGTGCAATACTTCATTTCATCGGTGATTTATTCGATATTTTTCATAAACAGTACCGACTTATGATATAGCCTTGTGGCTAAGAAGCTGTTGTTATTATGGACGTTGTAGAATGATATGTATTCTTTAAGTAAGAATTATTTTCGGTCGTGATTCTTCAGAAAATCAACTTTTATGGCTATTTGTGGATCCCCATAGAAGTCTGTCTGTAAAGTATTCGGCCCAAAGTTGGAGCATCCTCTCATCTACGTAAATGCCCAACTGTGTGGAATATTGTTGTAAAATGGAGGGTGCGGTTCAAAATATATTGGAATTTCTGACAAATTATCCATTTTATTGGCTTATTTCGATATTATTTGGTTAGGGCTTTTTACCTACGAGGGATATATATCGATATTCGATACTCTGAAAGATTCCTTGTTGGATAGTTTGAGAAAGAGAATTTATCAGCTATTTTCATATTATCGATGGTTTACTTTGCATTTCTTATGAATGGCATACAGTCCTCTTTTCATAATATGTCGTCTCAACCCTGAGCATCTTATGAATATCGTATTCATTAGCGATGGACGTTCCTCAAAGCTCTTTGATGATAACTTCCTTTACATGTGGATATTGAGTATAATGGGTTGGAAATAGAGATTAAATTACGCATCATTTGTCTTTGACATCGATAAACTGGACATTACGTTTGCAATTATAAACTGATTAATTCTTTCTGTGTCATCATCATTGGTTATCAGTTCGAGATTTGCCGTAGCTTTTCAATCCGTCCTGTTCTATGAAAACTTATTACCTCATCACATCCAAATGTAACTCCAACCAGTACTTGTTTTTTTAAATTTAAATTTGACTTTCCTTTTTAATTACTCACCATCGCCAGGGACACCCATAAGCTCCGAAACTGATTTCCGAACGCCCACTGTTTCTTAAGACATTTTTAAACCATCAGTTATGTCGACTGTACAGTATTGGTGATGATAAAACTTCGTGCACTTCCCAAGACTGATGCTAATGCGGAATATTTCACCACTATTATTCAATCTAGTTCTATTCAATCTATAGTTATTATTCAATCTAGTAATTCAATTGCCAGAAGGTAGCTCTAACCATTAAGCTATCTTGCCTGAACATTCAGAGGACGATCTGGGTTCGAGTCCCAGTCCTGTCATGCTTTTGTCATGCCCGTTTTCCATTGGAAAATTTCCTAGGTGCACGTCTTTTCGTACTAGGTCACCTTTAATAATTTTCCTTTCAGTAATATTCATACAGTTGTAAACTATTTCGGCTCTTGGCAAGCATAGCCCTGCTCTATTATATAAGTGCACACGCTGATTGTTCTTGACGCAAACTGGGAGCAAATAGATTGAAATACGAGTATCTCATTTCTTTGTAATGCTGTTTCAGTGGAATACCATAACTTAACATCTGCGGTAATTAAGTAGCGCGCCTTGAGACTGCTGTCTCGCATGCTTACTATCTGAAACCCTTCCTACCCGAGTTCATCTACTGAAAAATCTTGATGATGTTTAAACCGAAACCAATGCTAACAAGGAAAATTTCGGTTGAAAAACAAGTTTTTGTTTCAGTTATAAATGATGTTCCACTAAGCAATGTCGATGGTAATCGAACGAACTTATTTGAATAGGACTAAACTGGGGTTGCTACCTGCAGCGTCGTTCATTCCGAGAGATTTATAATTTACATCTGTATCAACGCATGTGCCATTTCACCCACCCATTTCCTCTTTCGACGTTTAATTACTTCGATTAAAACCCTCTCCTACCCGACCATCTCTAGTACTTCTGTGCTGTATGTACAATGGTTACATTTTGTTTGCTTTTCAGATGTGATCTAACCTGTCTTTTCCCTAAAACTTAGTTAACTATCAGTAAGTTTCGCAGGCTTTTCACACCAACCTTCTTATGAGAGTTACCTTGCAATGGCGAGTAGTTTTCATCTGTGCACTTTTTTCGTGTTATCTCTTTTAAATTTCACATGTTGAAGGGATAGATGTAAGAAGGGGCTTGATAGTCTCAATCTGGCTTAGTTCCCTCTCATGCATTCCCAGGAATTTCCCCAGTCTCAATCTCGCCCGGATAAAGTTGCAGTATTATTATTAATACTGTTATTACCTTATTTTATTTACCTTATTATTACCTTAATTGGTTTCCGGAACTACATATGATTTAGGAATTGGAAATCACGGAAGATTATCTTTCGATCCTCGAAATGTGTTAATAATACATTTCACTTATTGTTATCACTGAGCAAGTTATTCGCATTCCTACTGCTGTATTTGGATAATGTTCCGATAGCTAAAAAATAATGCTAGAAATGCATTTCCGGGAGATTCTAAGCGTTCGTCGGAACACGCTAAATGGGCCAAATTCCTACAGAATTCCGGAAGAAGTGGCAACTCTGGTCTCAGCGAATACGTCTAGGCTTCAATGTATAACTTTCGTAATGGACCATTCCCCCATTCAGGTTTTTTGGACCTCCTCCATAGTGCGAGCGGGGCTCGAACCCTTGACCCTTGGCAACCACGGCGTCCCATCTCGTAAACGACAGGCGCCCCCAATGAGACCATCCTTTCACTCCGGAGCAAAATAAAAAGCCTCCATTCAGAAGCGAACTCTTCAGCGTAATAACACTCTTAAGCCCGTCCGTTACTTTCTTCACCACTCATCTATATTTTTTTCCGCACGCACGCCCATCTTGAGGAACCCTATTTGCGCCCCGCCCACTCGCTTTTGTTTCCACGTAATTCGAGATCATAAATCGTCGCATCTCCTGGCAACGCGTCGTGGAAGTCGTCTGCGAAAAAGGGGCTCCGGGATGTGGGATCCGGAAGGAGATGCTGTAGAGAAAGGGAGGGAGGGGGCGCGGGAGGATTTCCGGGGGTGGATTGAGTTGGCGGAGAGAGGGATGGTCGCAGAATGGTTGGGAAATCGCCTTCCCTAAAGATGGAAGATAGTCAGGGCCGGATTCAGACGGTAAGCAAGTGATGGAAGGTGGCTTAGCGTTGGTTGTGGATGGGATGGCGCACCATTATTTTTTGACTCATGCACTTCTCAGCAAAAGCTGGAAACATGCACGGTTGCACCTGCCCCAGGCACTGGTTATGCGTAAGGGATTACGCCCAAAAATTGTTTTGGCACTTTTGATTGTTAAGTTATCTTCTAACAATGGTTCAAGTATTTGTTATTATTATTATTATTATTATTACTGTTGTTTTTGTCGTCGTCGTTGTTGTTGATGCAGTTTCTCTACGTATCCGTTGGAACAATTTCACCTGTCCAGTAGTTGGAATGGACTTAAGAGGGAATTCACTCAAACCCCATGCGATTCTTGATTTTTCGGTTTATTAATCTTATCATTAAACACACCTCTAAGTACTGAGCATTATCACTTCATCAAAGTATAAAGTCTATCAGTCTGTACAGTTTAAACCTTCTTCTTTGCTTTCCTCAATGAGTCAGAATGTTCTACAGTTAGATATAGTCCACGTTAAGTGCAGCTCAGTGACTCTCTGAATAACACTTCTTAATACATTCAAAATGAGATGTGACCATAAGGAACTCAGCATCATTCATCCCTCACTGGCTTTCATATTATCGTAGCTATTAATAGGACTGAGGTAACAGTAAATTATAGATACATTTTCCCTGTCTTGTAACAGAAGATGACTAAAAATGTTCCATTCATGGAGATATGGAAGCAGAAACAAAACTGTGCTAAAACTACAGATCATCATCCTAAATATTTACTCGCAGTATTAACTCTATGAAATATGAATATCAGCTCCTATACAGAAAATCAGCATTTAGGGATGTTTATTCTCAGAAATTAGGAACCTATAAATAAAGAAGCGCTCAGTACGTTTCAGAAGAGACCGCGTAGAACCACTAAATGGATAACGCTTTCGCCGTTCGTGAAATCGTCCCAGGTTCGACTCCTAGTGGGGGAACACATAGAAAGAGAAGTACAAATTCACCTCAGCAGTCAAGGCAATAACATAAGAAGTGTTTTCGAAGTTTTAAGTTTTCGAAAGACGGGAATAAGGGATGTCTCCTGGGGTGAGAAATCCTATTTTTCCCTTTGATTGCGTACTGGAAAATTTATAATTTTTCTAGTTATCAATTTAAATTACTGTATCGATGTTGGCGATTACATAATGCAAAATTAATTATTCCTCTTTAACACTTAAAACAGTAATTAAACTGTAAAATTTTTTTATAAAGATAAATAGAAAAAAAAACACTTCTACCCTATACCATAAAAAGTCTTTTTATTACACGACCATGGTTTCAACACCTTGGGTCGTCATCAGGTGTCATCATCACCCGTTGGGTCTTCAATAATTGGGTTGAAACCATGGTCGTGTATTAAAAACCTTGTGTGGTATAGCGTTGAAGTGTTTTTCTATTTATCTTCATGGTGGAAGACTACCACGAATTCGAGGCCAAGTTACTGGATTCTATTACCTTTTGGCTATGTAACCAATACTTTTAGTAAGCTTAAGTAGGCTTTTTAACTAGTAAACCAATTAAAATTATTAGTGACGTTGTCTAGAAAATGGAATCTTCAAATGAGACAACCTTTCTTTGGTATGAATCAGCCATATCTCGTATATATTTATTATACATCCTGAATTGACTCATCATCTGCATTTTTTATGTGCTTGATGATGACGTGAAACGTCGAAACCATGGCCGTCGAATGAAATTATGTAGTAGTACGAGAGTTTTTCTTTCTTTAGTTTTGGAATCATACCACAAAATCTTGTATGAAGCAGCTGATACTACTAAAACAGCTTTTATGACTATTCATTTTATTGATGATATTCTTGTAACAAATATAAATGAATAATTGTATTTACCTTATCTGTATAAGATTTTAATGAGTTTTGTGTCCATATTTGCTGCGTATTATGGTTACGGGATATCGTGCCTCGGATAACAATGGCTTTGGTTAACGACGATAATCCTAGAATGAATCACTATTGTTACTAAGGTAACACTAAAGGAATAACAAGTGTGAAAAATAGCGACACGACTGGGACTCGAACCCAGGTCTCCTTTGGGATTTTCCGTAGGTTTTTAATCTACTAAGACACCTTTCTTTCCTTTAATCTAAGGTAACACTGTTTTAGAAACGTTAGTATATTACGCTCATTTTGTAATGAAATTGATGCTGAAATGCGTAAAAGACATCGATAAATAAAAATATATTTTCCACTGAAAATTTTCTGCACAACCATTTCACAAAAAGTTATTGGATTCTATTTTTTTTTAATTAAAGTTGAAATCATTTAACTATAAATCTAGTGATAACCTTAAACTCCAATGCCCCAGAAAAGTGCCACCATTAGACAATGTTAGCAATTACATAAGGCAAAATTATTTATTACTCATTAATATTTAAAACTGAGTTTAATGGATCTCCAGATAGCCATTTGGCTTACGCATTCGACTTCAGTGAAATCGGTCCCGGGTTTGATTCCCAGCGGGGGCCCACGTGATATATGACCTTAGCTGTCAAAGCACTTTTAAGAAAATTACTGCTACTAACTGATCTTAAACTCACTTAGTTTAGATTGTTATTATCATTGTTTTAGTATTTTTAGTATAATTTAGATTGTTACTATCATTGTTTTAGTACTCACCACTGGTTTAGAGGTTTAAAAACACTCCGTAAGCCGTCTTTCGGCGGAACTCGCGCTAAGAGACAAACGGGAAGCTCCGGATTACCGAATTCTGGGAAGCCCCAATGATCATTTCAGAGACAAAGCCTCCATCTTCAGGGGTCTCCACAAAGGAAGTGAACTCTACTTGATTGAAAATCGCTTGCCGAAAGACGGCTTACGGAGTGTTTTTTAAACCTCTAATTCATAAACAGCCGTGTTCCAACCTTCTTTTTCTTACTTAAACTTACTGTTTTAAAAATTAAGTTCGGAATTATTAAGGGACAAATCTAGTGATGACCTTAAACTTCGATGGCCCAGAAAAGTGCCACCACTAGACGATCATGGTACGTAAGAGTGGTGGGGTGGTGAGGTCGGGATGAACGAGAAACCTCTCTCCTCAGGGCGGCTGAAAGTCTGAAGCCGGCCTCGGCGAAAGTGGAAGATCTCTTTCTTTTTTCCTCTACCCTTTTATTCGCTGGAAAAATTGAGGGGGAGGGTATCCTTTCCGTTGGACCCTTTTTCATTCACCCCCTTATGTTCCCCTATCTACCAGGATGCACACTCCTTACCGAGATTAAGAAATAAAGAGACACTTTCAACCGGTTATCGTGAGGATTATTTATTTGGGTGCGTAATTCAGAGGCGGCGGAGGTCGTTTTGTCTCGTGGAATTAAGGGGCGGAAATGGGGGGGAAACGATTTTCGGGGAGATTTGTACGCGATGATTATCTTTTTTATTAACGGGCCTAAAGTTATAAGACGGAGGCTAACGTGATTTTTCATGGTTCCTTTCCTCCGAACGAGGGTGTTATAGCGTGGGGATGAGTGTTGGAAGAGGACCAGGGCTGCCTAATGAGAGGTGCGGAACCCGGAGTGAGTCATTCTGAAAATTGGTCTTGGTGGGTAGCGGGTGCTGTAGTGATAGTTACGAAAAATTCGATCAGATTTCCAACGGTTACAATCACCACCGTGTATATATTGACATATTTTATGAAATTTCTATTTGCTCTATGTAAATTCTGTTAAAAATACACGTGGAATGCACTTTTCGTTCCGTTACAGCCGTATTTCATAAAATTTAAGTAGCCAGTCTATATTGGTTGCACGGAATAGGTGGTACCACAAGTAAGAAATTTAATAACATAAGTTTTCAAGAAGATTAAGGAAAGGTGTAATTCTTTGCACGATGAAGTCGTGCGGTTGATCCCAGAGGAATAACAAGAGTGAAGAATAGCGACATGAATGGGACTCGAACCCAGGTTTCCCACTTTCCGGGTAGGTATTCACAGGGAGGTGCTCACAAAGCATCTCTTCCACACTAAGGGAATGCTTTGTGATTAACGGTGTGGAATAGATGCAGCATGGTAGTTCAAAGGGTAGGATATCTGCCCGGGAAGCGGGAGACTTGGGTTCGAGTCCCAGTCATGTCGTTATTTTTCACACTTGTTATTCCTACAAGTTTTCTACCTTTCGTATGTTCGTGTGCCCTAATATTCCTCACTTATCTCATTTCCTTCACCTCCTGACAACTTACCCCACCCTATACTCGTATGTCTTCTAAAGACTTCTGTTATTGCAAAATTTAACGAGGAGTCTAATATTTGTTATCTGATGCTGTCTTTGATTCATATTTGCGAAAAAAATACTGAGAAATATAGATTTTTTGTTGAATTTATCAGATAAATTCTGCATAGGTTGCTATCAACAAAATTTCGGTTGTTACGACAGTAAATCTAACTCGCTATTCCCGAGTTTATTTACAGCAGCAATGACGTTCGCTTCAGTAAACGGATATATCGAATACATTTTGAAATAAATGAACAATTAGTGACGTTATTGTCCGAAATGCAATGTACAAGAATATGGCAGATTGCAGTTGTTGTCATCGAATGAGACAAGCAATTTAGGATTCCACGTTTCAAACATTCCAAAACAGTCTAGTTGGATAGATTATACTATCATATATTAAGAAAAATTCCGTGGGCAATGTTACATTGCGTTAGTCAGGCCTCACCTTGAGTTTACATATAGTGAGTGGGATCCTGCCGAGAATTCGAGAATTAGAAGAGGTACAGCGAAAGGGGATATGTTTCGTGAAACATTTTAAAGACAAATCAGTGAGTGTTACTCAAATGCTTCCGGATGGGAATCTCTAGAAGATAAAGGATTCAAGCAAAGACTTAATTTACGTAGTAACTTTGGAATACGCACATTATTAGAAGATGTAGCTGATATTATTTGTCCTCCCTGTTACTAAGGTCGTTTTCATACTGACAGAAAAATCAGAGAAATAGATGCTAGAACTATTCGTTTCAAAAGTTAATATTTTCCGCGAACGATACGCGAAAGAAATCGATTAGAGAAGTAGAATCATGGTGCATGCACCTCCTGCAATACGCCGAAAGGAGGCTTGCAGGGTGAATACGTAAATGTAGAACATCACTTTCCAACGGGATACGAGTTATGACGAATTATATGTACGTTAATTGAGGGCTCCCGGATAGCCAAGTGGATAACGTGTTCGATTTCGGTGAAAGTGGTCCCTGTTACGATTCGCGGTGGGAGAATATGTGCGAATTGACCTCAGCTGTCGAAGCACTTTTTAACAATACTATTACTACTTTAGTTGAATATAAATTTGGTTTTCTTGATGTAAGATCCTATGTAGATATGATAATTTATATTTTCCAAACTTCTCACTTCCGTTTCATCTTTTGTTTAAGATCGCCTCTCATTATACTCACTCATTGACGTCGAGAGCATTCCCTTAATACAAGTCATCCAACCAGTCCTTAATATTATTGATAATATAAACATGACTCTTTGTTGCTTCATAGTCAACCCAAATGACGCTAACCAAGTTGTTTGTTTCAATAGCAACGTAGTCTCTCTTTATTCTTTCGAGTTTGTCGCTGGAAGCTCTTTTTTCCCAGCCATTCGCACTCAATCGTCCCATCTCTGTTCTTTTTGACCTTTCTTTTTTGTTCGGTCAGCTTTCCACATGATGAAAAACTTATGACTTCATTTTTCGCAGTTGTAGGTTTTTATGCTCTCCAAGTGGGCAGCTTCGTTGTTCGGGAGATTTAATCTCGAAACAGTCGGGCTGTTCCCATATATAGGGAGCATATCACGTGTAATGAGGTCGGTGTTACAGGCTTTACCGTTCATTGAAGACTTCTCATGCAAAGAGGAAACATTGTCAATTTTGGAAATTAGGATACTGGCTAAAACTGAAGCAATTTTACCGAAGTATATTTAAGTGGTGTATAGAATTTTGTCTGGAGGACTATAATTAAAGATTATTACTAACTATGATAGCCATGTGGGTAACGCATTTTTGGTGAAAGTTCGTTCGATTCGATAGTTCGATTCGATAGTTCGATTCCCGGTGGGGGCTCACGTGCGAAATGACATTAGCTGTCGAAGCACTTTTAAAAATTACTGCTTACTGCAACTAACTAGCCTGTCATAGCATCCCAGTATTCTATCAAAAAAGAAAAGAAACGAACTCTATCTATGGAGTAAAACCGAAGTAATGTTATTTACGATATTTTATAAGTAATCATACGGTTTTGAAATTGTAAAGTTAAATCATTTTATTTTATCACTATTTAAATTTAACTCAACACTTGATTGTAAACAAAATTTTTAGTTTCATCTCCTAGAACAATGATAAATATGTTCTTAGCAACATAAAGTTGTCCGTGGGAAAAACATGACAATTTTAAATCCACTCTCAATTACTTAATAGACTTCCCCTTTGGGTTTTAGGTCTAAATCAAGAACGCAAGCCTCACTGGAAATCGCAATCTTTAACATTTAAATGGGATGGCCGTCGGAATGGGTGGTATTCTTAGGATAAGAATACCAGTAAATGTTTCAACCTCTCCCTTTTCTGTTAAAATAGTCGCTTCAATTACATTACCCAATATCTTCTGTATTAATGAACATTAATCCAAAATGCACACTGTAGGAAGCACTTATAAAATCAGCATAAAATAATAATCTTTATGTATGTAGAGATTCCACATAAAACGATTTGAGTGAAATTTTTACGTAGTGGTTTTTATTTTATCCTGCCATGGAGTTCCATAAAACGAAGGCTTCATCGATAGATTGTAACTTATAAAATCAATTAAAGGAGCAAAATGAAACTTTCTCTTTCACCGAAAGAGCATGAACAAAGTCTTGACGGGTTAACTTTCCTTAACTACAACGATCTTATATTAGAATGGATACCGGGACTTTATCGAACGTCATAAATCTAATTTTCATCAGGACTCACCAATCAGCTAAGCTACCCCAGACACTATGGATTTGACACTAAACTTGGTCATTTAGAACATTTTATTTTTCGCTCATTCTCACATCACCACTGGGGATGTCTTACTGTCTTATTGTAATGAATTTTCCAATTCATACATGCATAAACAAAACTTTTATTTGAAAAATAAACGAAACACTTCATGAAATAATTATCAGTCAAACAAAAAAAAAACACAAGTAACCGAACAATTAAAGCTTAATATTGCTGTCGCACACTCTCTCTTAAACCAACGACACGTGGCCGGTGAGTATCGCTTCACCTCCGGAGACACCCCGCAGAGTTGGTTGTCCTCTCTCGATCTCTCCACCCGACTCACTGCCTCTTATCACACCAAAAATGTTCACATGGTACCAATGCGCCACCACACGAAATCGTCTCGAAACAAAAACATAAAAAAAGAACAACTCCACTCGCACGGTTCACAAATTAAAATAATTCATTACATTATCCTCACATTTTTTTTTCAGAATGTGTCATACGTCTAAGTTTGACTGAAATTTCTGTAGGCGTTCCTGAGTTAGAACATATGTACACACATGTATCTATTCCTATATATGAAAATAATATGTTAAACGTATCACTGCATACGTTTTTGAGTGAATTTAATAATATTCGTAATAAAACTGTTGTATTTCGAAGGAAATTTCGTATTTTCCCTTAAATCGTTTATAAAAGCTTTCGAAATTAGTTTCGTTGGGAATTGTGTGTAGAAACTTTCTTAGTTGGCCGAATCCCGTCAGCCTACCCCTTGGGGCGCGCCTCTATCGCATGTTGTATTATAACTTTACGTATCCACGGAGTCTCCCTAAGTCAGGCTTTCTCTTGTTGGGGTACTTATCTCCAATCAGTTGAATTAAATTTGAAAAGGTGGACTCATATTTTCCGTATCTGACGTTAAACAAGGCCTTGAGTATGTCAATACTACACAACACTTGTAGTGGGCAAGCGTTTCTTTCGCAAACCTCATGTAATGGTAGAGAATGTAATATTTACTTATTCATTTGAATTTCTACATTAGTGCTCTTCTAAATTAAAGTAAACTTCTATTCAATCAATATTCCTTATGGGAATGGAATCGCAAATTAACAACTGTAAAAAAGTCATATTGGACTATTCTTTACCTTTTGGCTTCCGTACTTTTTATGGCAGTGCGATCAAAGGTTTTTCTGCCAGCGCATACCTCACATTCCATGTCGTCCCGAACTCTTTCTCTGTATTATTTCCAATCGAAACGTTTCCAGAAATATCGGAAGTCCTTTTATCTGGATGAATCGGTCAGCGATCGGATGACCCAACTTTTTTCAGAAAAGCAATAATTCAGTAGAGAACTCAGTGAATCGCGGATCAGACGGTAGATGTCAGGAAAACAGTCATTTTCTACTCACAAGGTTTTCATTTTGGGTAACATTTGTTTCATAGCGCCAAATTTCAGTAAACAGCATCATAGATTTTTGGTAGCCTTTATGCAGTTATAAAACATTAAATTTATGCTCTCTACATGACTACTATAGGAACTTCAAATATATAAGTCGCTATGGTAATATTATTTGCATGTAATAAAAGTAATAGTGTTGTTCATAATTGTGCGAAATATATTGTGTGTGTTGTTGAATTAAAACTAAGCATTTAATTTACAAGCAATTGTTTTTAAACGCATCGAAGCAAGAGTGTGAATAAATCGATTAGGGAAGTAGAGTAATGGTTAATGCACCTCCTGCCATACAGCGAAAGTTTGCAGGGTAGGTATGTAAATACTGAAGATTACTTCTTAACGGGATAGCAGTTGTTACGAATCATATATACTTTTGTTGAATTTAAACTTAATTTTCTTATCTTTTTTATGCAAGTAAATGATGGAGATGCGGATGGAACAAATTTTTGATTGGAGAAATTTTCGGAGGCAGAAAAAGCCCAAAGTAACTGGATAATATAAAGAGAGGTTTTATAATAGGAAATAGGATGCATCAGATGTCAAATAGAAAGTTTTAAGGCTACAGACAGGAGAATGGGAATAGAATATTAACTACGATATATATTTATGAAAAATGCGGTATATCTTGTGTCACCCTATCACCTAATTTCTATCATATGTACGAGTATAACTGTTTGCATGCCTTTTTTGGTTTCTCACATTCATTAGATTCTTTTCGACCAAACTAAAAATAAAATTAACTCGCATCTGCGTGAGCACTAAACTGTACATCGCAAGCACTTACTTCGCTATAGAATCTTGTTTTTCGCATTTAATTAGCATTTTATTTAGAAATTAGGTTTCTCAGTTTCCCATGGAAAATTCGTCCTGGGAAATTTTCCCCCAAAACATTTCATTCAAGAATTTTCAACCAAGATTTTCAACTCAAGAGCCCGTTAACCCAAAAGATACTTTATGCAAGGTACATTTCACATGTATGATATTTTTTAAAGGTAATTAATTTTATCGTTGATAACTAGGGTTGCCAACTTTCCCGAATTCCCCAGGAGACTCCCGAAATTGGACAATAATTTTTAATGTCTCCCGCCGCCCCGGATTTAGACACTTTTCTCCCGCTTTAACTCAGCTAGACTTATCTCAGTTTTCTTACACTGATTTACCGAGTTTTTAATTTATTCGTGACTTATTTTCTGTTATTACTGAATGTCGGCAGTCCTGCGTAATCTTAATTATTTCCCATCTTCGTCTTGAGATATTTGGAGAATATTCTTGAAGTTTCTGGAATAATGATTCTATCAGTTGATTTCAGTGTTTGTAACGGGAATCGTGTTGAAAGTCAAAATTGCGGATTTATGACGTGTATTAACTTCTACGATATTTGAAGTTATGCTTTAAATAATCTCCCGGAATCCCCCAGGGTTTTCCACTCTTGGAATAGAAAACTCCAGAAACCAACTCTTCGGTAGTTGGCAACCCTATTGATAACCCTTTTTGAGATATTTCCTATTTGAAAAGATCCTGAAATTATGCACATTTTCATCGAAGTATCTCCAAACCTTGCTTGCTACTTTTTATGCTAAACATTTCCCTATATTCGACGGCAAGTCATTTAGAATACACTGTATTAATTTTATTTCTTATAGCCCAGTGCTTATTTCTTTTTCTAAGATACATTATAAACAACGAGCACCCAAACCAAGCCAACCAGAGGGGTTTTAAAGCACCATCAGGAGAAACATTGACAGCACGAAATATTCCTTGAATGAAGCGACTTTTACGTGAAAAATACTTTCTTGTAAAGTAAAGGGTGTAAAGTCTTGGAAGTAATGTCTGTGGGCGAAAATTCCTTGAGCGAACAGTCTCTTAAGTGAATTGTGTATGGAAATAGCGTCTCTCGGGTTAAACGCTTTGGGAGAAACGTCCGTTCTCGAATAAATTGCGACTTAAACTTATTTTCTTGACACGAACAATCTCCAACAAAGGTGAAGCTCTCCCTTTGTTCATAGATAAATTCAAATCCTGTGTTTTCTTTCTACTTTCTACAATTAATTAATTCAAGGAGTTATTATAGGGGTGATATCGCCTGATGCCATTCTTTCGGAGGACAAACGTGGTTGAATGATTTGTTAATAATGCCAAACTAAAAAAAGGCGAGAAATATGCAAATGCGCGAGGCATTTCTATATATAACAAACGGTTACTTTTATTATGAGATGCATTTGTAAACATATAATTAACGGAACAGTGGAATAAAACGGCGTGCATAATTTTACATCCTATTTGATTCAGTTCATTATTCAGGGACAACTGTTTGATACACGGGCGATTGGAGAACTGGCGCGTTTATTCAACATAGAAAATTCATGCATAGTCGAACTAGTTACTCATTCAAATATAAAACCGGCGCGAATCCCAGGACGCTAAATTCGCTGCGTTTTGAAATAAAATAAAGTCAGAACTGTCTCATACACCAGACGTTGTAAAAAAAGTGAATGTAGATCGGAGCAATCTTCTGCCAAAGTTTACATTGGGGATCCGGAATAGATAGGGTCGTTCGGAAGACCCATAAAGCGCTGCACATTGTGATGAGGTCATTAGGAAGATGCTCTACAAAAACGGAGGAAATTGCTTATAAACGGCGAGTTCTGCTGAATTTGGGTCAATAGCTGTGGACCCACGACCTCAAAGGGCATGCTCGCAAGGTCAAAAAAGGCGCAAGAAATAACGGCTCGGACTGTAATGAATAACTTCGAGATAGGAGAAAGTGAGACTAGCATGCTAGAGATGCTAGGATTGGCCACTCTAGGGAGGAGGGGAAAAATATAGCGTTCAGGTTGTATTCACGACGCGTACACCGGGAAGGCCTTTCGGAAGATATAAGGCTTCGGTTAAGGGATCCTATATATCGGAAGGTTCCGCCCATACGTTTAAAATTGAACTTTAGCAGCAAAAAGCGGACCGTTGGAGGTATTCTTCCGTAAACCAAAGTGTTAGATATCGGAAGAGTTTTCTCTGGGAGATCTTTGATTCTTTATTCTCTGTGGTCGGTGATTTAGAAATTAAGGGACCCTAAATTAACCTATTTTAATCCATAAACTAGTCCTTTGAGATTCGTGCAAGTGCGTGTACTCTGCTTCCATTCAGGCCTACACGTATGTCTTGTTTGAATGACTGATAAAGTATTTATAGTGATACTATTGTTAAAAGTGCTTCGATGGCTGAGGTAATTTCGCACATGGGACGCCACAGGGAATAGAACCCGGAACCGCTTTCACCGAAGTCGAACGCGTTGCCCTTTCGGCTATAAGGGAACACCAGTATAATGTTTTTGTTGATGGTTGAAACTAAATAGGGTGAATGTTTGAATCCTGACCCATGTGAAGTTTCATAACGGTTTCATAAACAAAACCAAGCGAAAAGTCTGCTAGATTTATTAAGTGCTACCAACTTATTCATTCTTTCGATATATGCATACTTATCTTTAGGTCATTTAAATTATATATAGTTAAATAATATAGCATTTAAAGTATATACATCGGGGAAATATTAACTGTAGATTGATGCTAAACAAGAGATGGGGATAGAGATATCGATGCTTGCATTGTATGAACCTAATATTATAGATTTTACTGTGAAAACTTACGAAAGAAAAGGCTATAACAGGACTGTAACGTAAAATAGAAATCCTGTCGGCCCTCAGAAGTGTTTTCTCTAAGCTGGACGGTCGCCCAAAATTTTTCCAAAAGGCTGTTTCTCCGCGCCCATTATTTCTTGAGAAATGTAAAACCCTACAGCTGTGAATTATGAATTTGTTTTTACATCCCCTTGAATCCTACTCTGGGATTGGGTAGTTCATTTTGTCACTCAAAAGTAGAATACTATTGAATTTTCAACTTATCTTCTTACTTAGCAACCATATCGTTGCTCAGTAGTCTAAACAATCATCGCAATTTTCTCTCTGCCCAAAGATGAAAATAATGAGAAGAAACCATGGTAACGAGATACAAAAACGTTGAAACAAGAGTATGCCATGTGATAACTGTGGATCTTTTTACTTATACGGGACTGAAATCTGAAATTTTTCCGGTCACGCCAAGAGCGTCTGAGAAGCGTTTCCAAATGGTGTTTCGTGGCACCCTAGTGTGCTAAGGAACGTAAACAAGCAATTCGCGGTAAGTCCAAGATGCAAACTCGATATTATTTCCTACCGTACCAAAATTTATTTGGGCAACGTTTCTTCAGAAAATTATGTCTAATTATTATATGACCAGAATCACCTTTACACTGCCTTCAATTGATTAGGCTGATTTTCTCAATGTTTCTTATCCAATAATCTATGTTATAGGATATTAATCATCACGAAAAAGAAATTTCCTAAATTAGTCACGTCGTGTTCGTATGATCGCTAACATTTTTTGTAAGCGAACCATTAAATGTATTTTTTTTGTATTTATCAATAAGCTTGGAGCTTGATTTTTTTATTGAGTGCATAATTCTAACCAGGGTGCTGAAAGTATATAACCATGTCCTAAAAAAAGAAAAAATGTCTGTAATAATTTCCAGATTCATAAGATTTGTTTAATTAGA
>KZ308234.1:416322-437186 GCA_000376725.2 Ladona fulva | reverse complement strand
AGAAGAACACTTATACCTTTACCACAGTAATATTTATTAACTCACGACCATAGTTTCGATCTATACACCTGAGGATGATCTTATAGATCGAAACCATGGTCGTGAGTTAATAAATATTACTGTGGTAAAGGTATAAGTCTTCTTCTTTTTCTCAAGTTTGACTTGAATCGGTTGAATCACGATGAATAAAACACGGAAAGCTTACTCTATCCTGTTTATATTGGCGTTTATGAGAACACACGATTTTTCGACTACCAATCGATATGATTGTGAAAGGAATTTGAACTGAGATTGGGTCTCCGGATAGCCAAGTGGGTAACGCGTTTGATATCGGTGATAGCGTATCCGGGGTCGATTCCCGGTGGGGGCTCATGGACGAAATGTCCTTAGCTGTCGAAGAACTGTTAACATTTCAGCTACTACCTCTTGAACTGAGATTCCTGATGCGGCTCGAATTTATTACAGTTAAATCCCTTAATCGTGAGGCTATTATTATAAGTATTACCTCATATCCTTTGCATCAGCGATAGAAATTCTTGTGAATAAGAGCTTAAAATCTAAGAGCATTCTTCTTAAATGTACTATTCTGAACGTGAATTGCCATCCATCTTTCGCTTTTATACGAATACATGTTAAACGGAGGAATTGGTTTTTCAATTGGTCGTTCTTCCTTTTCATGTAATTTTTAGTGTACGCTATTCCAATTTTATAAGTCAAGGAATATAATTCCAATATTTTTAACAGTGAATTCATTTAATTATTACTTAATTTCTTTTACGGATACAGGAGCTGTCCACTTACATCTGTATGAATAATTCAGAAGATCACACAGACAGCATATTAATCCATGCCCTAGCTTGGAAAAACTCGGTTGGCAGGGACTCGAACTCGGGACCTCCGTGCTAGAAATCTAGCGCACAAACCGTTTGACCACCGAGGTCGTCATCGGTTACGGTTTCCATGACATTTTCTATAAGAAAGTCAATTGTTTCTGATAAGATTTCTTACGAGTTTTCATTGTTTTCTTTTTTAAACGGAGGACGATTTTGAGGCAAGTCTCACGAAATATATTATCGTTATTTTCTGTTTAGGGGAAGATCTTTCTGAATGAGGCACGTTATAGTGAGTCAGATTTAACGCAAATACACGCATTTATGCGAGGAAACATCGAAAAAAAATAGAACAAAGTGGCAGAGTTATTCTGCAGGACTCATGGAACTGAATCACTACTGCATTGATTCATCCCATGCATGAAGATTCCGTCTTTCCATATAGTCTTCCGGACATAAAATTCGAGAAAATGGGAATAATAATTCTTCTTGCTTTTATACTTGGGAGTTGATAACGTGGGAAATGACTCCTTGTCGTTTCAACATAAGGAATTGTTTCTGCACTTTCACATAGAAACCGATTATCGGGGAAGGACTGCATCTAAGACCCTTTTGGGGAGACGGGGAAAGTCGACCCTTTAGATTCTCCAACTGCACTTCCTTCTAACGCCTTTTCCAAGCCTAAAAGCTGGGCGAATGCGCCATAACGGCTCGGCCCGTTATTATCTCGGATCGGTCGGTGAAAGTTCGTGAATCGATTCTTCGCACCTTTCTCTCGTGACTTTTCAGTGGTGAATCTACTAGCCAAGTTGCACGGGTTACGCACGAATAGCATAAAACCCCAGATATTCACTAAGACTTAAAAAAATCCCATTTAATAACTGTCCGTGATCAGGCTACGTAAAGATTTAAAATTGAATCGCATGAAAGAATGTCAGATGGAATCCAGGCATGTTTCGTTACGTAATATGGGTTTCGTGTGCTATATACTCCACGGATCAACATCAATTTATTAAGACAGGTATGTGTGTATGTTAAATGTCTTCCCGGACAGATAATAGATTACTTTTTATTCACCTAACTGACCCCGGTTCGACTCCAAAACGTTTAAAACTGTTTCCATAAGAAATGCATGTAGAGTTCAGTTTTATCGCTTGCAGGGTTTATTTCATTTGCAAAATTAAATTAGAAAGAATAGCCGTACGTAACCGAGACAAGCACCAAAAGAAGGGAAATTAAATGAAGATTCTTATCACGGCCGTAGAACATTGCTTTCGATTCGAAATTGCGAGAATTTTCCTAAAATAGACGAAAATTAAGTGATATTTTGTAGTTGTAAACAACCGGTCCCCCTGACAACTAATTCCATTGTTGAATCCGAATTCATGCCTATAGTTCACTTTTATCTTTGCAGAGTTTGATTTTCTAATAGGATATTCTAATAGGATTTCTCTTCTAATTTAATTCTAACGTAAGATAAATTTTTCCGAAATTGCGCTAAAAACATTCCGAAATTTGCAAAGATGAATTTCGCATCCGAACTTACCTGAATGAACGCGGTCCTTTAAAAAATCAGAGACGGGATACCTTTTAAAAGCCAAGAACAGCCCTTCTCCGCCAATTTTTCACCTCATCGCTCTTTTCTGGGAATTTATCCTCACGATTGCTCCCCCCATAAAATTCCTTTCTTCCCCGCTCTTGTTCGTCTAAGGCTGGAGCGAGGAGATTAACATCTTCGGCCTGAGATTTCCCTACCATCGACTGCATGCCGCACATCCCTCCGCTAGTCGGGAATCCGAAAGCGGCCCTCGCAAAAGGATAGGGCCTCGAGGGACCGATGTCTCCCACGTGCCTACGGAGTGGAATTCCATCCCAGATTGCTATTTCGCTTTCCGCTCAATCTCTTTCCTCGTTAAGGGTGACTGAGCCATCGATCACACGAATATTACGCTGAAATTACTTGTGAGAGTCGCTATCTAAAAAAAGATTCAATAGGTCCTCAGGCATATCTTTTGTCTCTACCGTTTTAGTTTTTCCACTCCATCCCTAGAGTACTAAAAATTACTGATAAACTGTTTTCATTAAAGTTTTTGCCTGATGCATTCATCTACATAAATACCTAGCTATGGCANAAAGGCTGTTTCTCCGCGCCCATTATTTCTTGAGAAATGTAAAACCCTACAGCTGTGAATTATGAATTTGTTTTTACATCCCCTTGAATCCTACTCTGGGATTGGGTAGTTCATTTTGTCACTCAAAAGTAGAATACTATTGAATTTTCAACTTATCTTCTTACTTAGCAACCATATCGTTGCTCAGTAGTCTAAACAATCATCGCAATTTTCTCTCTGCCCAAAGATGAAAATAATGAGAAGAAACCATGGTAACGAGATACAAAAACGTTGAAACAAGAGTATGCCATGTGATAACTGTGGATCTTTTTACTTATACGGGACTGAAATCTGAAATTTTTCCGGTCACGCCAAGAGCGTCTGAGAAGCGTTTCCAAATGGTGTTTCGTGGCACCCTAGTGTGCTAAGGAACGTAAACAAGCAATTCGCGGTAAGTCCAAGATGCAAACTCGATATTATTTCCTACCGTACCAAAATTTATTTGGGCAACGTTTCTTCAGAAAATTATGTCTAATTATTATATGACCAGAATCACCTTTACACTGCCTTCAATTGATTAGGCTGATTTTCTCAATGTTTCTTATCCAATAATCTATGTTATAGGATATTAATCATCACGAAAAAGAAATTTCCTAAATTAGTCACGTCGTGTTCGTATGATCGCTAACATTTTTTGTAAGCGAACCATTAAATGTATTTTTTTTGTATTTATCAATAAGCTTGGAGCTTGATTTTTTTATTGAGTGCATAATTCTAACCAGGGTGCTGAAAGTATATAACCATGTCCTAAAAAAAGAAAAAATGTCTGTAATAATTTCCAGATTCATAAGATTTGTTTAATTAGACTCTTATTTCAAGCTTCCAGCATAGTTACTGCATTATTTTATTAAAGATTAGGAACTTTATCGATGAAAATAACCTTAAGGTTTAATTATTCTTATGCAGTGAAAATTTTTCAAACTTAACAGCATATTTTTATCATATATACAGAAATACATTACGTAAGTCATGTTAACTCCACGCATCTAATTCAAGAGTGACTGAGGAAGAAAAAAGATCACATAATATATAAAGATATAATCCCTAATGATTAAAAAAAATACTTTATGTTGTTAAATACTTTTAGTGTGAACTTCTTGGATAATAGAATATATTTTCCAAAGGCGAACCAATCCATAGCTTTCCGAACGCTTTAAATTTTGCAGCCGCCCAAAAAAGTCCAGGCAATTACCGTAATTGCTTCGGTAATGTATTTCCGCCCTGCTTATTTCTTTTTAGATTTACAAATTCTAGTTCCTATGTTGGATTCTAGCGTTGGAATTTCTCAGAGCTATTTTTATCGAGGAAAATAGTACAAAACACTACTATATATATTACTTTCGTATCCTTTCGTATATTTCGTGCAAAAATAGACGATTATAAAACCATCGGCTAGAGCAGAGAAGAATTATAAAAATTCCAGTTATAAGTCTGCAAGGAATTTTGTATGTTACCGTTATAACATTCGAAGTACTAAACCTTTATTCTCATTAACCTAGGAAGATGGACGCAGGATGTCATCAAAGGACTTGAATTAAAGTACTTTTATATTAGCTTTACTATGTCATAGTTTGCTGCATGTGCTGCATGAAATATTTCATAACATAGGGAATGCTTTTATTGGCTTACGCAAGAAATGTTAGTTCTATATATACTTCCGATTTTATTCTTTTAATAACCCTGTGGCTCTATCTCTGTTTTTGGAAAGATTTTATATCCGGCTTTAAAAATTCTTGGGAACAATGACGAAATTTTTGCGGCAGTTATCCAGAAATTCTTGCCTCATCCTGTATTATAGGAATTGAGTTTTGAATTTGGAACATTCGCGATTACAATTTTTTTATAAAACGTCCTTATACATTGCGTAGTTATAATTCCTTTCTATATTGGACTAGGGAAGCTTGCCCTAAAGCACTGACAGCGAAATGTATCAAAATTAATCTTCAGATGTTATATTTAGTGACACACTATCGTCGAATGAAAAATGAGGTTAAATTGGTCCTTTAGCCGCAAATGTAATAAATTGATATCCGACTGAATAATAAGGTTACATTTTTCAGTGTTACTATTTCTTCGTTAAATGAACTGCTTTCTAATGAAGCTAATGTTCGTAAAAATATAGGAGCAAGTGAATTAGTTCGTTTTCCAAAAACTATAAAATCTACTGCTTTACTATGGAAAGGATCTTCAACATTGCCAGAGAAGAGAACGTCCAGAGAAGTCGACCTTGCTTGGTATTACATGTAATCAAATATGTAAAATGCTAGGCGTAGGCACGAATGATTCAGGCAAGACGTACTCGTATGCATGTGATGAAGGAGATCCCATATGCGTTCTCCACTAACTGGCAGATGGCGCGGGCGTATGCATTTTTAAAAAACCACACATTGATTTCTATTTAATTATTTGTTTCACCCATTGCTCTTCGGCTATTTCACCAATATTTTTGCCTGTTTTTATGCATGGTTTTTAACTCTCAACTAATATACTAAAGTATCGAATTGGTGTCCCCCTATTTGGAAACCCTAATTCTCTTCTTTGTTTTCTTGAGAGAAGTGAAAATAATATGGCCAGTTAATGCAGATGAGTTTAAAAAATCAGGGAACTTCTATTTGAGCCCATTTGATAATAAGAAATGAGTTTAATATGTACTCCGATCCCATCCAGGTCTCTCCTACTAATCCAGGGTAACCCCTTGGAATTTTTTCACGGGCCTAAGTCATTAAGATCTGGCACTTTCGTGACGTAAACTTTTGTTATCTTTTATTTCCTTTTTTCCTATTATAAAATGTCATCTCTATTGTCCTTCATTTCTGATTTTTGTTTCGGTTTATTCCAATGTATTGCTTCTATGCAATAACACATGGAGAGCGATAAATGCGATACAGGCATGTTTCTCTAATCCGTTGTTATTTACTAAATATTTCGTTTTTCCATCGTTGCCATTCGGTCATAATTTGCTATTATTTTGTCTGGTTGATACACCTGCTTCTGCAGTTCCATTCCTGAGTGTTTGCAGAATTACAATTGCCATTTAATTTTAATATCTTTTTTATAGCTATCAGCCATACAATTTAAGTAGTATCTATCGCCAATCCCGTAAAAAACAGCGCTTCTAGAGCAAATGGAAGCTGAAAACTTAAAAGATGAAGTTTTTGAGGAATGCAACAAAAAGTCTAATGAAGAATCATAGAGACGTTCTCTCTCTCCGCCCGGAGGTTAGAGTAAAGTACCTGCGATTCGAGGTTTTCGGATACGATGTGGGTGGAGCTTCCTTCGACTACGATCATTGGATTTTGGAATCGCAGCCTCCATCAGGAATGCGAATGAGGGTATCTAAGAGACGTAATAAATGGAGATTCTGAACTCAAACGTTTGCTTGATCCAATCCTCCAGGCAGGAAGCATGTTCATCACCCTTTAACCATTTACACTCCTTTAAGGGTATTATCTATTTTATGGTTCGGATTGCTGATTAAGAGGTTGAAGGTTACCTAACCAGTGATTAACATTCTCCATTGCATTCGTAGTCGTAAGTAAAGGAGATAGATGGATAGAAAAAGGAACATTACATGTTTCAAGCGTTCTTTTCATGCTTCTGCAAGCGGTTCATTGAATTATTCAATGAGTGGAATTTTTAAAATGTCCATTCCGGCAGATTATTTGGCGTTCTTCTTAGCTCATATGGCTTCTTTAAGGCATCTATTACAAAAGAGTACTCTGTAGTAATACAGTTAGTACTTTATTCATCTGAAAAGGAATTTAATACCATGAAAATGCTTTTTAAATAAAAGTAGTAAATTCTTCCATTGTCTACACACGAATTTTATTTTACACCTACATAAATACCCTGCAAGCCGCCTTTCGGCATGTGGCAGGGGGTGTAAATACCAAGAGTTGGAATTACAGCTTTAATTTATTTCTTTAATTTATAAAGGAGAGATTTTAAATTCATATAAATTAATATTTTAACTAATAATGCAATTTTGATCATATATCGGGCTCCTGGACATATAAACGGGTAGCGCGTTCGTCTTTGACGAATCATTCCTGGGTTCAATTCCCGGTGGTAGCACACTATGTGCGAAATGACTTCAACCGCCGGAGCACTATTAGCCATGAGATTCATAGAAGTTCTGTAACGTGAGGAATTTGGTGTATAGATTTCCTATTGAGAGTGTAGTTTAAGTTAAAACCCGCCTAACTTAGAGATTTTATTCGATTTTTAAGCGCAGGGGTTTGCATGCAGTTTGAAGAAGAACGATTGAAGATTTTAAAATCCGCAGCAAGACCGTGTTCATTCCTTCCGCTGATTGAAACGCTTTTATAGAGTTATTCAGAATGATCTTAAATACTTAAATAATACTGGATAATCTCTCATAGCTTTCTGATGTTATTAAAGACTTGAATCGGAATAAAATTTACTACTTCGGCCTTGACTTTGTGTTAGTTCTCCATAATCAAACTTGAGAAGAACAAGAGAAGAAAAGAAGAACACTTATACCTTTACCACAGTAATATTTATTAACTCACGACCATAGTTTCGATCTATACACCTGAGGATGATCTTATAGATCGAAACCATGGTCGTGAGTTAATAAATATTACTGTGGTAAAGGTATAAGTCTTCTTCTTTTTCTCAAGTTTGACTTGAATCGGTTGAATCACGATGAATAAAACACGGAAAGCTTACTCTATCCTGTTTATATTGGCGTTTATGAGAACACACGATTTTTCGACTACCAATCGATATGATTGTGAAAGGAATTTGAACTGAGATTGGGTCTCCGGATAGCCAAGTGGGTAACGCGTTTGATATCGGTGATAGCGTATCCGGGGTCGATTCCCGGTGGGGGCTCATGGACGAAATGTCCTTAGCTGTCGAAGAACTGTTAACATTTCAGCTACTACCTCTTGAACTGAGATTCCTGATGCGGCTCGAATTTATTACAGTTAAATCCCTTAATCGTGAGGCTATTATTATAAGTATTACCTCATATCCTTTGCATCAGCGATAGAAATTCTTGTGAATAAGAGCTTAAAATCTAAGAGCATTCTTCTTAAATGTACTATTCTGAACGTGAATTGCCATCCATCTTTCGCTTTTATACGAATACATGTTAAACGGAGGAATTGGTTTTTCAATTGGTCGTTCTTCCTTTTCATGTAATTTTTAGTGTACGCTATTCCAATTTTATAAGTCAAGGAATATAATTCCAATATTTTTAACAGTGAATTCATTTAATTATTACTTAATTTCTTTTACGGATACAGGAGCTGTCCACTTACATCTGTATGAATAATTCAGAAGATCACACAGACAGCATATTAATCCATGCCCTAGCTTGGAAAAACTCGGTTGGCAGGGACTCGAACTCGGGACCTCCGTGCTAGAAATCTAGCGCACAAACCGTTTGACCACCGAGGTCGTCATCGGTTACGGTTTCCATGACATTTTCTATAAGAAAGTCAATTGTTTCTGATAAGATTTCTTACGAGTTTTCATTGTTTTCTTTTTTAAACGGAGGACGATTTTGAGGCAAGTCTCACGAAATATATTATCGTTATTTTCTGTTTAGGGGAAGATCTTTCTGAATGAGGCACGTTATAGTGAGTCAGATTTAACGCAAATACACGCATTTATGCGAGGAAACATCGAAAAAAAATAGAACAAAGTGGCAGAGTTATTCTGCAGGACTCATGGAACTGAATCACTACTGCATTGATTCATCCCATGCATGAAGATTCCGTCTTTCCATATAGTCTTCCGGACATAAAATTCGAGAAAATGGGAATAATAATTCTTCTTGCTTTTATACTTGGGAGTTGATAACGTGGGAAATGACTCCTTGTCGTTTCAACATAAGGAATTGTTTCTGCACTTTCACATAGAAACCGATTATCGGGGAAGGACTGCATCTAAGACCCTTTTGGGGAGACGGGGAAAGTCGACCCTTTAGATCCTCCAACTGCACTTCCTCCTAACGCCTTTTCCAAGCCTAAAAGCTGGGCGAATGCGCCATAACGGCTCGGCCCGTTATTATCTCGGATCGGTCGGTGAAAGTTCGTGAATCGATTCTTCGCACCTTTCTCTCGTGACTTTTCAGTGGTGAATCTACTAGCCAAGTTGCACGGGTTACGCACGAATAGCATAAAACCCCAGATATTCACTAAGACTTAAAAAAATCCCATTTAATAACTGTCCGTGATCAGGCTACGTAAAGATTTAAAATTGAATCGCATGAAAGAATGTCAGATGGAATCCAGGCATGTTTCGTTACGTAATATGGGTTTCGTGTGCTATATACTCCACGGATCAACATCAATTTATTAAGACAGGTATGTGTGTATGTTAAATGTCTTCCCGGACAGATAATAGATTACTTTTTATTCACCTAACTGACCCCGGTTCGACTCCAAAACGTTTAAAACTGTTTCCATAAGAAATGCATGTAGAGTTCAGTTTTATCGCTTGCAGGGTTTATTTCATTTGCAAAATTAAATTAGAAAGAATAGCCGTACGTAACCGAGACAAGCACCAAAAGAAGGGAAATTAAATGAAGATTCTTATCACGGCCGTAGAACATTGCTTTAGATTCGAAATTGCGAGAATTTTCCTAAAATAGACGAAAATTAAGTGATATTTTGTGGTTGTAAACAACCGGTCCCCCTGACAACTAATTCCATTGTTGAATCCGAACTCATGCCTATAGTTCACTTTTATCTTTGTAGAGTTTGATTTTCTAATAGGATATTATAATAGGATTTCTCTTCTAATTTAATTCTAACGTAAGATAAATTTTTCCGAAATTGCGCAAAAAACATTCCGAAATTCGCAAAGATGAATTTCGCATCCGAACTTACCTGAATGAACGCGGTCCTTTAAAAAATCAGAGATGGGATACCTTTTAAAAGCCAAGAACAGCCCTTCTCCGCCAATTTTTCACCTCATCGCTCTTTTCTGGGAATTTATCCTCACGATTGCTCCCCCCATAAGATTCCTTTCTTCCCCGCTCTTGTTCGTCTAAGGCTGGAGCGAGGAGATTAACATCTTCGGCCTGAGATTTCCCTACCATCGACTGCATGCCGCACATCCCTCCGCTAGTCGGGAATCCGAAAGCGGCCCTCGCAAAAGGATAGGGCCTCGAGGGACCGATGTCTCCCACGTGCCTACGGAGTGGAATTCCATCCCAGATTGCTATTTCGCTTTCCGCTCAATCTCTTTCCTCGTTAAGGGTGACTGAGCCATCGATCACACGAATATTACGCTGAAATTACTTGTGAGAGTCGCTATCTAAAAAAAGATTCAATAGGTCCTCAGGCATATCTTTTGTCTCTATCGTTTTTAGTGGAGATTCACTCCATCCCTAGAGTACTAAAAATTACTGATAAACTGTTTTCATTAAAGTTTTTGCCTGATGCATTCATCTACATAAATACCTAGCTAATGCAGCATGCATGGTGTAAACACCAAGCGCTCGAGTTATCCTTTGTTGTTGTCGCGTATCGTTGCGGAAAGAACGAGTCCCTAAAACGACTTGTCCTCGCATCTATTTCTCTTATTTCACGCTCATTATCGAATCTTCCGAAAATTAACAAAACATTATGTAATGGCCGACACCGAATATTTTTCTTTTACTTTCGACAACCATTAAGTAGACTCACGGACTAGTGAACGACAAGAATTCAAGGTATGAAACGTTTCTGCTTGAGAGAGATCGATTCATAGATCAAAAAACAGCATCGAAATTTCGCTCATACTATATTGTTTGGTTTAGTCAATGTAAAATGTCTTACGTTTAACCTGCTCCTCAACTTTCCCTTGTAATCAACCACGATATGAAGGAGTTACATAAGCATGAATTTACTATTATATTTCTATTTAACGCACACAATTACAAGAATGGAAAGAAATACATACTCGTTGTGTCGGATTGGCCGAAGTAGCAGGGGGGTCGCATAATACGTCATTCGCAAATGTACTTTCTCTGAATTTATCAATCAATCGCAGCCTAGCTTCTAATCTCCTTTCTTTCAAGGATTCCAAACCTGTGTCTGAGATAATTTTCACAGCACTTGCTTTCTTATGGTAGCATTTTTTTAACAAATCGCATTGCCTTGCGCTGCACTTTCTCGAGTTCGCGAGCATTCTTTTCATCCCCCGGATCCCCTATACTCGCCACACATTCCAGATGGGGCACGACCAATAAGAAATATCATCGCCCCCTGCCTTTTTCGTCGCATCTACCTTCATTGCGCTCTATAAAGCTAATCTATTGTGGGAGATGAGCTAATGCAAGCGTCTTGTTGCTAGGTAACAGGGGCAAACGTATTTCATTAACAGTTTTACCATATCCCTATCACCACTGAAGTCGATCAGTATGAAAGATGGTGAATCAGGGAAAGTTGGTAAAAATATAAAAAGAAAATATAATGAAAATACATGAAAATTGGGATGGGTTACTTATCTAAATTAGATGAATCATTACGGCCTTGAAGTGGTATTAGTATTGTAGTGGTATTTCATAATAAAAAAAGCATTTCTAAGGATATGTATACAAATAGTTTTCCACATAGCAAGAGTAGTTCTTGAAAATGATTTTAATTCCTTTTACAGCGAATAAGAACCCTTTTCAAATTATCCTGACCTTTTTTAGATTTCACTATATCTCCTTGGATATATTATTTATTTCTTCATTATTTTAGCTAGACCATATTTAGTCTCGCAGGAGTTAAATGGCACTGAATGCTTCTGTAGCAACGTTTTGTATACAATAAGCAAACTTCCTTGGGAAATGTCAACAATTTTAGCCTTCTATGAAATTTCTCGTTGAGAAAGATTATTTCGACCGCAGTGTATCAGATATGATCAAAACTCTCGGCAGGGAATTTCTTAAGGATGGAAGAACCGAGTATAGGCACCAGATGTTCCATAAGTTTTTAAGTACTGATTCGCACCACGAAATACGCGATATCGTGATTCCCGTACTGTGCGAGCGCGACTTCCGAGAGAAAGAGATTTCGCGGAATTACAGCGAGAACGGATACCTATAATATTATTGGTCTCTTTTTCTTGATAGCATAAGGAATGTCAATCAGTTAGCTTATTAATAGGTTCGGTGTTTTTACACCGCATGCCATACTCCAAACGGTGGCCACAAAACGGTAGCTAACGTAAATGGCAACCGTAGTATGCGAAAGTTAGTCAATAGTCTGGCAGTTCGTTGTAGGCATTCACCTTCCAGTGTGGTCGAATATGAGGTATCCGTTTTCGGACTCCACTTGCTTGTTTCAAGGCCTGCGTCAAGCTGCCTATCTTATTCCAGCACATACGCCGAGCTGCTATTCCACCGGTCAAATGCGAAGACAAGCAACGTACGGCTCAGCCGTGCCCGACCCATCAGAAGGGCGAAGGCCAAAATAGAGAAACTACCCCTGAGTGACCTCGAGCCCGATGTTCATGAGCATGGAAAAGTTACGCGAAGCTCAGTTCTTTTTCTGACTTCTTAGTGAGACCACGTGGACTTTTAAGGAGCATAGAAATGGTGCATCGGTTGCTATACACGCACAACTTTGGTACAACTCAATCAACTTAGTTTATGACGGAGTAATATAGCCTCGGAGGAATTCTGTATCATGTCTTTGACGAGGCTTCTTGTTTCAATTCAGTGCCACTCCGAGAGTGATATTCAACGCTATCCAAGTGGTAACCCAGTGTTATTATCAGTGACGTCAAAATGCTTTGCATTATCATTAATTTAAGTGACAAAGGTGCATCTATGGTGTGCGTGGGAGGAGGCCGCATTGCGATTTTGAGCGAAACTCATGTTTGCGACTTTAAAAGGATATTGTATTACGGGGGTGAGTACCTCACCTAGAGTTAATTAAATATCGACTTATGAATCCATTAATTTATTTATAGCGCCGCTAGAAGTATCCCAGTAGTTGTTTTCATATTGATATTATTATTTCATTTTGTAGCTATAGTTCCAGTGGAATATTACCCAGATTGATTGGTAACGATTTTCAGCTTTAATTGATTTCGTTAATAAAACTCATAGAAACGCCGGTAGTGAATATTTCGTGTAGTGATGCGGAAGCTTCAATACCTGCTCATAATCCTAATTATTGAAATTTGCCGTCGAAAACTCTTTTACAATCGAGTTCGTTAACTTAATCGTGTTTGTTAAGTTCGTTTGCTTCTTTCTGAATGACGGCATTGCATGAGAATGGGTTAGAGAAAGCAAACGAGTCAAGCAACCGACACAACGCATCAATTATGTCAGAAGCCCGTCGGCATATCAATTATGGAATTTGAATGTCGATTATTTGTCATCGTAAAGTCATACGCGCCCAAAAACTATTAGGAACTCATAACTGATTGTTGTTGTCAACTGTCGGTTGGAGTTGCCACATATATCAACTATGCATCGATAATGTAACAATTCAGATTTACTATTTTTGTGTTACATTGTTGAGCAACAATCATAATAATTATTGAACGTCATGAAGCAATAATTAACCCCGACATTGTTGGAACTTGCGATTGAAGAATTCAACAATGGACGGGCATTAATCGAGTTAATGTTTCCTCAGGGCGGCCACACAGCTGGGGCCGGTGCTACATCAAGTCTCAACCTTTCTTTTGACTTTCTATCGACGTTCTTTGTAATTAATCATTCTTCTTCGTTCCTCTTAAACTTCTTTTAATGGATTTATTCCCTCAAGTAAATTATTCGAAAACTTTCCCTTTTACTCATTTCCTCTATTTCTTTCTCTAATTAGTATCCTTTCCTACAGTTTGAAATATGTTCCCTTTTACAGAAATTACTCTTTCTAGCCTCCGTGAAATCTGCACTTCTTTTATTTGTACCTTCTTTAATTTCATGCCTTTTTCCGTTGCATTCCGTGGGCCAAATCCATTCGATCGATGGCACACGCATTTGGAAGAAATGGCATTAAACGAGTTTTCCCATCTTTTCTTCTCGCGCCAATGTTTGATAATGTAAGGCAACAATTGAAGAATGTAATAATAGATATTTTATGATCAACTAGCTTAAGTGCTCATTGATTCTTAACGTAAAATAGAGATAGAATTAAATATAGTAGTCCTATTTTTACATAAGATATATTATCAGATACTATTTCGCAAAAGATAAACTGACATCTCTCATCGGACCTCAATTTCCAATGTATACTTTCTTATATACGAAAAGGCAGGATACCAGATTCAACAATGGAATTAGTCGTCAGGGGGACAGTTTGTTTACAACCTCAACATTTTAGAAGATTTTCATTAATTTTATCAAAATTCTCGCAATTTTGAACAGAAAACAATATTCGACGGCTAAAATAAGAATCTTTATTCAGTTTCCTTTCTCTTGTCTTGATTTCATGCGACTTTTCTTTTTTATTTAATTTTACAAAAGAGAAAAACCTTTCAAGCGATAAAAGTGAACTAAAATGGACGAGCTCGCAGTCAACAATTGGCTAGGTCGTCAGGGGGACCGGTTGTTTATAACCTCGAAATTTCACAATATTTTCGTATATTTTATTTGAATTCTCGCAATTTCGAATTGAAAACGATTTTCTACGACCATAGTGAGAATTTCCATTCGATTTCCCTTCTTTCGGCGCTCGTCTCGATTTCGTGCGGCTATTCTTTCTAATTTAATTTATCAAAAGAAATGAAGCCTGCAAGCGGTGAATTTGAGGTTCACGTGCATTCCTTATGGAAACAGTTTTAAACGTCAGAAGTCGAACCGGGGGCGGTTAGGCGAATAAAATATAGTTCATTTTCTAATCTGGGAAGACATTTATAAGCCTCGAAATTTTGAAAGTCTAGTGAGTTTTGGTTCTCGGGTTTTAGGCGGACAAACATACATATAGCCACACTTTATAATATAAGGTTAGTCTTCATCTTTATGCCTCCATTTCTTCTTTCACGCAACGTACTTACTCTACCCACTAGCGTTATATTTATTGAAATTCCTTCGCATCCTGTTCGTTATTCCATTAACATCTCCGTCTCCATAGCAACAGCTTTTGGTTTTCTGTCGTATTTTTGGTTATAGTGTGTAGTCTACATTCCAATCCAGTAATCGTGATATTTTAATAGTAAAGTCTAGGTGCCCTCTAATTCTTTTGCCTAGGTTCTTTCCTCAAGGTTTAAGATTTTCAGTCTGAAATTTCCCTATCGGAGCAACTGCCCAGGGCACTTCTCAGATGGGACATTTCGTGATGAGTTTTACTTTCCCTTTTCATCTAACTTCTGGCAATTATCTTTTCAACTCTACCTGTCTGTTTGAATTTCAGGCCTTTCTCAAAATCCTTGCGGTTTAGACAAGAGAAGTAATAACGAAATTTGCTTCAAGCGACGTCACTGTGTGTCCTTGCAAAATTGAAAAAGTCACGGGAATAAGGAGCCTCTATGGCTGCTATAGGTGTATTTTTTGGCAATTGTGAGTCAAAAGACTCTTACAAACGTTCGTTCTCAATTCTCCGGCTGAAGTATTGAGTTAAACTGAAAATGTTTGCCCTTTATATTTATTTATTTACAAATTTCGAAGGCGGTTAGACGCATGTCTGTTGGTAGCTTTATCATATAAGGTACACTTATTTGTATTACTGATGCTAATAATAGCCTTAATTAAGGTTTCTCCGTATGCAATGTTACGAAAAGTGTTACTCGTAGAGTCACTGTGCTTACTAACGCGGGCTTGTTCTGCTTATAGCATTATGACTCAGTTAGGAAAGCAAGGGCAAACTACCTCACTCCTCATCTTGCCTAGTAAGCCTCATTTCCCTTTCCTAGCTATCAGCTGATAATAGAGGGGATGAGGTCCCAACCGGCCTTCGGGGCAAACTACCTCACTCCTCATCTTGCCTAGTAAGCCTCATTTCCCTCTCCTAGTCTCCATAGCTGATGGTGGAGGGGATGAGGTCCCAACCTGCCTTCGGACAGAATACTTTACAGACACACTTATTTAAAAATATAAACAATACACAATAGATAATTTCTGATACTTGTTACACCCTTTACATTGAATTGAACCTGAATTTAAATAACATATTCACTCAATTTACATTTTCATATATCAATAAATTCTACATCTATCTAAGCTTCTTTTAATTATAAAGTAATGGTATGAACACTTCGTCAGACAAGCTATACAACTCTTTAATCCCTCTACTTATGAACGAACACTTACCTAAATCTGTTCTTGTTTTCAATTCCTGCTCATGGTCTCCTTCAGCAATATAAATCGGTTCTTCTATTCTGCTTCTAAACTCGTTCCAAGCCTCGCCTCATACCTGAAAGATGCCTACCAATCGATTAACTCTCCGCGTTTTTTTCTAATTTTTCCCAATCAAGAATATCTAACATTTCCGTCACGCTATCCTCTTTCTTAGGTCTCCGTAAATAATATCTTACAGCTTTTCGTTTCACTTTTTCTACCTTAATAATTTTATCATGCAGATCTCATATTTTAGTCGCATTTCCTAATATAGGATTCACTATCTAACTATATACATGAAGCAGACATTCTAAGGGTTTGTATGTTTGTCTGAGATTGGAGTGCAGAACGTTTGTTCGATTTGTGTCAGACTTTGCATACGTGTTCTTTGAGATCCGGAAGGAAGTACTGTCACCGTTTTCTTCGATAACTGTGCTGGATTTGAACCAAGATCTTTCAGATAGATTTCCGTAAGAAATACACGTAAAGTTCGATTTTATCGGTCGCAGACTTTATTTCTTTTGCAAAATTAAAATAGAAAGAACAGTTATATAAAATCGAGATAGGTATCAAAAGAAGGAATACAGATTGTTATTATTGTCGTGGAATCTCTCTTTCGCTTCGAAGTTGCGAGAATTTAGATAAAATATACGAACGTTTTGTGAAACTTTGAGGTTAAAACCAACTCGTCCCCATGACGACCAATGCGATTGTTGATTCCGAGCGCATGCATTTTCACATTAGAATACGTTATCTATTTAGACCTATTTAGAAGCTATTGACGATATGAGGAGGAGGAATATTTTCAGAGAATTTAACTATTACAGTCACGAACAATTTATAGCAATGAATCGCAGGGGCCACAAACATACGTAATGATTTAGTCTAAACTATGATGCGAAATGTTATTTTCTCTAATGTACGAACATATATACTCTATTTAATTCGACTTCCGTTTTCCCCGTTGAGAATCAATGGGAGCTTCAGCTAGTTCTTCATATACTGTCTCTTTCGATTTCCTACTACTTCCCTTTAAGTATCCCATCACGTAATGTAGTTTTCTGAACGCTTTAGATACGATTTTGTCTATATGAGTACTCCAGTTTTTCGTTAGTGTACCTTGTTAGTACCTACATATCAGCTCCTCCGAGCCTTTTTAAAAAGAAGGGCTCTCATTCACCGTAACTTATACGGTTGAAATGATCTTTAGAACGTTGCGCAAGTATACTGTTTAATTAGGAGCACATTGAAACCCCGGATATAACACTATACTCTTGTGCAGCTGCTTTTCCCAATCTTTGTGGACCAAAGTCCCGCTTTTCACCTTCTAAAGACATCCAAGTCCTATCAAGGAGTGCAGAAGTTGTTTCTCTAATCGACGAATATTTCGTTTGCTGATGAATATTGGCGAAACTCGCCGAGGATTTATTTGCATTTAAGTTATAAACAAAACATTAAAACGAATAAAGTTAAACAACATCCACTTGTTCGAGAACCTCCGTAAAGAATCCACTGGTGCTTCGTATTCCACCGGTTGATAAACATTGCTCTAGTGAGTCTCACTTAGAGGATAGGAAGCTTACTGTATTCAGTTTTATTAGTTTTTTATGTCTGATTGCCTATCTGCTTATCTACATTTATGGTTTGCTCCCTCCAGACCATTCCATCGGAATCGATCACGTTTCGCACTGTTGCCTTAACAACAAGTAAAATAAGGATGTGCTGGGAGATATGTAGGTAAATAAATAGAATAAATGTAAACATTTTTATGTAAATTTCCTTTCTATCGGCGGAAAGAAAGTAAATTTAATGAAGATTCTTGTTAGGGTCGGGAAATATTGGAAACTCTGCTTTTGAGATATTTCGATAAAATAATCGAAAATATAGTAGAAATAAACAATAGGTAAAATTGACGACGAACGCTATTAAGTACTGATCGTCAAGGTTACCTATTGTTCATTCATAGCCTCGGTTGTCAAGGTTACCAATTGTTTATTTCTGCAATATTCTCGTTTATTTGAAGTAGAAGAAGAGCTCGTGTATTTTCCCGTGAGATTACAAGAGGATATTAGAAGGAAGCTTATATTAAAATGAATTTGAGATTAAAGATGTTACTTTTTCCTACAAAGATCATTGCCGAGAATTGATGAAAGAAAAAGTTTGAATGCCGATTTCGTGATTATTATTGACAAAATATTGTTTTTTTTATAAATGTGCTAGTAATTTTACATCTTTTTCCGGTATTGATCAACCCGTCTAGCGGCGAGCTGGAATATTTTTGACTGTATGATCCAATTCAAATTAGCTTGTGTCATGCTTGACGAAGTCTTTTCCAGTTTACTTAATTTTTGAGGTATTACCTCATTCCGAACTCTATTTTCAAGCGTAGTTGCTCACCAAGTTCGTTCACTATGGTTATCTTCGGATAACGAACGATGCTTGCCATAAAGCCGCGCGATTTTCTTCCCTTTTTTTTGAAAGGAGATATTTCCGCGCTCGTTTGTTTCGTTCAGTGCGCGGAACGCTCGTAAATTAACAATCGGAAATTCGATCGGAAAGAATTAATTCCTTCGGCACGCCATTACGTCGGCGATGATTGCGAACGTGACGAAAATGATTAATATTTACGAAGAGTGGGACGTTCGTTAGCGAATGACTGATTGACATCAAAAGAGATATAATTTCCTTGCGGTTCGCAGTTTCCACTACAACAGAATTCGTTTAATTGGGTAATCGTCACATTGGGCCAACTCCGAAACAAACAGGAAAAACTTGACGGACAATCTGCATAAATTATATTTATCGATGCTTTGTCGCAGTAAAAACGTGCGGAAGATCGTGAAGATAAATCAGTTGCACATCAGGGCCGGCTTCAGACAGTAACCAAGGTGTGGCATCAGGGTGAAGCGATCTAAAGGGTGTCAATTGGTATATATTGGAATGGAAAGAATCCTAGAAAATTCGTACCTTTTCCACAATTTTTTGCGAAAAATAAATTGTGAAAAAAGTACAAATTTCCTAAGATACTTTCCATTATGGATTTCCAAAACACCTCGCCTGATCCTGTGAAAAAATATTGGAATGTGTTGGTAACCCTTAAAGCTAAAAATGTTGAAAATTCAAAGTTTTAGTTGGCACAAAAATGGCCAGATAAAAAATAAAGTCGTATACAATATAGTATGTTAGATGTCCATCAACAATGATGCGTCCTAAGTGTATAAAATAATTAATAACAAATTTTTGTCACGAACAATGTGAGCTTACGTAACAACTATCGAAGATCAGGTTGAATATATATTCGCGTATAGAGAATTCTTCAACAATTGGAGCAAGGATTCTTTAACAAATGTAGCGTAAAGAAGCAATGATAAACGCCGAATTGTTGAAATGTAAGTCAGAAAAATCGACAATTAAAACCCTTGTAATACTTGCCTCATTTCTGCCTAGGAATTTCTTTGGCACTTTGAATTCAACAATGATGCGCCCGATTAAAATATTCGATTAACATATGATTTTGCAAACAATGTGATATTAAGTAACAACAATCGAGGCCTAGATAAAATATATTTTCTTCTTAAAAAAACCTGTCAACTATTAGAGCAGCAATTCTTTAGCAAATACTGCGTTACGAAATAATAATAAGAGCCTAATTGTTGAAATGTAAGTCGAAAAGAAACAATCGACGATTAAAACACGGGAAATTGTCGCCTTTTAGTGACCTACTGATATTTTTCGGAGTTTGTATTCGGGGACTGCTTATCTATTATTTTTAATTAAAGAAAAGATACATTCCCTTTGCAGCAACAAATAATTTTAGAAAATCTAACGTGCTTTGTGCGAAAATGAAAAAAAAATCATTCCTTCATTCAAACCACAAATAGAGGCTTATCATTGCTTAGAATTAGATTGTGATGACATTTTCATGTTAGATCTGTAAACATGATAGATTTTCCATGAGATTTTTCGATTTAATTTCGGATCTAGTTTACTCAAAATCCGCTGTTCTTTAAAATTATACATAGCATTTGTTCGGATAGAAATTAAGCATATTGAGTGCAAAATGACAATGTTCGATATGGCTTGGATATGATTTTTCAGATACTTAAAATGCCTCCTCTAAACCTTTTTAGAACGACTAAATTAATGCTCTATAATCCCGTGAGGTTATAGAGATTAATTTTAGATCGGATGGAAATCTACCTTTTTAGAAATCATGGAAGCGGAAAAGAATATTGTAGCGTAAACAGATTTTAGCTCGAACTATTTCTAAATTATTCATATGCAAATTAGATGATATTTCCATTGATAAACAGAACCCAAGGCATCCATTAAATGTATGTACGTACAGATAAAGCCTCTTATTTCTTCATTAATCCATTTACGGATTATTAACATTTAACTGATATAACTGATAGCTTTATATTTCATTCAGCTCAGAAAACCTAATTCCTTACATTTGAATCTGTATGGTATGAAGTAAGGTAATAACCCTCGCAACTTTAAGATCCGGTATCATAACATATATCTCATATGCAGGGAAAATGTAATCGAGCTAATTTTCACTAAAGGGCCCGGTATCATAATGTTTTCTTAGAGTTTAGGTGTATATTATGGTAAATCTCTTAT
>KZ308234.1:393517-411969 GCA_000376725.2 Ladona fulva | reverse complement strand
AGAACAGAATGAAGAAAATTAAACAAAATATTACTATTATAACACATAACCCCATACAAGAAACAAAATACATTATATTACCAAAAATAAAGACTAATAAACAAAATGAAGTATCGGTAATACATAATCATATATATAATACATTTCATACAAAAATACATACTATCCTAAATATGGTGCAGGTAGAACACTTAACCCTTTCTCCACCACATAATTTGCGCCTTTTCACGCCGGAAAGCTCACGCCTTCTTTTTGGAAATTCCCACGTTTTTTTAATACATTTCTTGCGAGCTTAATTTTTTTGTCTAGGATTTTGAATTTTTTTCATGAAAATAAACAACACATTATTATTGACGTATATAAAATTATACATAGCAAACCATTATTTGCTTTAATAAAAAATCATTTATATTAATGTAAACGAATGTTAACATAAAGTCGATATATTGGCAGCTTGAGCGTTTTAAGGCAAATAGGGGAAGTATATATATAGGCATCTTGAGAGTCTAAGAGTTAACAGCAAGTAATTGTAAAGCTTTACCTTATAGTTTTGAAGTGTGACGTATATCCAACCCCTCTTGGGTCTCCGTCTCGAATCGCGGCTCGTCGATTTTTTCCGGTTAGGGAATGGTCGTGTGTATTCGTCCTTTGCTATTATTTGAAGCCCACTACTGTCATGGTCCAGTGGTCCCAATGCTCGCACAAACAATGGATGTTTGTGCGAGCATATATTCAATGCTAGATACTGGAAATTTTACGGAAGATCATAGTCAAACACCAAAAGTAATATTGATTTGGTTTGAAAAGATTTTTCGTGCAAAAATTTTGATTCCTCGAAAACTTTCGCAGGGATTAAAAAAACTAGCTAACTTATGTAATTTTCTAAAATCGAAACCGATTGTTAGTGATTTTCGAATGCATTCCTGCAGGTGATTACGGATTCGTAATCAGTTACGCGGAAATGGAACTATGAATATATAATTTATCAATGTTTATTAAAGTGTAATCATAATGTACGCTCGTTACCATGGTTTCTTTGGATTATTTTGTAAACTATGTATGAATAATTCTTGTTTTGGAAATTGTTTAGCAGTTAAATCCCTTAAGTAGCTCTCGAATGCAAATTAGTTAATTTTCTATGCTGAGAGTAACTGTTTTAATTTCGTTTGTCCATTAACAAGCATTTTTACAGCGTATGAGCTAAAAAGTAAAGTACACTATTGTTTTAAAACAGAATGTCGCTAATGGATACCAAACAGTTCACGCAAGAACCTATTGATTGATTCAAATGAACTTGAAAATATTGGTATTGTATTTATGAAGGATTACCCTCTTTGATAAGATAAAATTTAAAGTGCTTTTTTCAAATATCTTTTTTTTTGATGGAGGTAATTGGTTGAACAGCTTAGCTTTTTTTCTAACGACTGCATTATGTTAATGGAGCTGTCACATAAACTGTCTATTGATTGGTTTTAGGGAAGAAAACAATTCATTAAGCTTTTAAATTCGGCTAATGCGTTTATATTTGTATGGGTTTTAACAGGAATTGAGTTCTAAACTAAAGGATATATTGTTNTATTTATTATGTAGTTAAAAATTTATTCATCGTCCATCTTTATATATTCATTTTCTGGAAAGTGTGATCGACTATACTTGCTCAATAATACATTAATCATATATATATAAAGCAAATGTCTGTTCGTCCGTCTGTCCGTCCCTCTATTTATCACAGAAACGGCTTGACTTAGAGGTCTGAAACAAACTGAATTGTGTTTCTACGATGCTACGATGCTCAAGAAAACTATTTCCATTTCTGTAAAGGCCTGGGTTAAAACCCAGGAGCACAAAATATGTTTACATAAGAGATGTACGTAAATTACGTTTCGATACTTGCAGAGGTTGTTTCTTTTATAAAATAAAATTAGAAACAATGGTCCTACGAAATTGAGACAAGTGTCACGAGAAAGGAAAATAAGCATAAAATCTTATTTTAATCGTGAAACATTCATATAAATTCGAAATTGCGAGAACTTTGATAAAATACAGGGGAAATTCGTAAAGAATTTCGGAAATAAAAAACCCATTCCTTTGACTACTACGGCCATAGTTGAATGTTGATTTCATGAATTATCCCTCATAAATTCACAGGGATAACCAGTTTTTATATTTTTCTATGATAAATATACGTAAAGTAGGCTTTCATGACTTCAAAACAGTAGAATAAATATTATAAATAATGGTAAGAAATATATTGAGTTATTACGATCTTATGACTGACTGTTTCTGGCTTCGGAGGACCAGATAATAGGTACATTTTTAAACTAAATAAAGTTCCGTCATGCTTGACGGGGGCTTTTACTAGTTCATAATAAAATTCAAATGAACAAGAGGTAAAAATTAATCGTTGCAACATCATAAAAAAGTTTTTCGGCACGAATTCAGTGATAACTGGGAAAGCTAACACGTTTCGTTTTAAATTTTTTTTGGTGAGAGAGCTTTTTCTTAAACACACGTGAACACCGCCGAGGTAGTAGCATAAACTTTCAGACGAGAGCAAGATAAGGTTGCGTATAATTTGGAATTATTATGATGATGATGGTGTTGATGATGATGACGATGACGACGACGACGATGGTGATGATGATGATGATAATAAAAAGAACTTTATTGTTAGGCCCAAATAATAATAATATTTTTTTATAATTACCCCTCGTAGCAATAAAAAANATGGATGTTTGTGCGAGCATTGGGATATAAATTAAATTAAATTAAATAAGATGGTATCTAAGGAAAAATCCCGTATCCGATTCCTTAATTAAAATTGTTTAAAAATGTATAACAAATTACCTTTGTCAATTAAAAACAATAGAAAGGTACCATTTCGTAAAAAAATAAAAGAATATCTCCTGGCTGAAGGATTTTATAATGTGAATCAATTTTTAAAGAAGGGCATTTCTGATGTGTAGTAGGAGTGAAGCATGTATGTAATTTTCAGTAATTGCTGTAGTTATGGTGTTGTAATATTATTGTATAGACTTTATAATGATCAACGAAGTAGTACTTAAAATGTAATTAAACTTGTAAAATGTGGTTAAACTTGTAAAATTTTGTTTTTGACGTGCCCTATATATACTTATGTATGTCTTGGGATAAATAAATTTATTATTATTTTTATTAAACAACCGAAAAGAACACTACCACAGGTTCACTCGGTAGCCATGGTAACACGGAATATATTGTTGTAACCTATTGAGGTGGAAATAAAGAACACTATCACAGATTCTCTCGGTAGCCATGGTAACACGGAATATATTGTTGTAACCTGTTGAGGTGGAAATAAAAAATGCGTAGGGTTACGCCGAATAATTGTGTTTGATCAGTTTTCCGTACCCATTCATATAGACACAGAGTTTTTACCGATGGCATAAATTAAAAATCTTGAGTCCTTTTCTCTAAAAAATCACTTGATGTATAGAAGTATCCACTCCTCACTTTAGTGAAAATCTCAGAGGCGACTCCGCAGCTGAGAAAGACAAAACTTGCTCTCCTGTTTCGGATCGAGATGACTCTGAGATCGGAAACAGAATGAGTTATAAAATAGCATATTCCGATCGTTTGGGTCTCTCGAGCCGGATTTGGGATGTTTCAATTCCCCCGACTCGAATAACTTAGAAACTCCGTCCCTTTGGTTCTATCCCGAGAATATTTTCTGTCCATTTGAACGCATCGCCATCTTAAAAAAAACTTTCATCGCAACATTNTTAAAATGTGGTTAAACTTGTAAAATTTTGTTTTTGACGTGCCCTATATATACTTATGTATGTCTTGGGATAAATAAATTTATTATTATTTTTATTAAACAACCGAAAAGAACACTACCACAGGTTCACTCGGTAGCCATGGTAACACGGAATATATTGTTGTAACCTATTGAGGTGGAAATAAAGAACACTATCACAGATTCTCTCGGTAGCCATGGTAACACGGAATATATTGTTGTAACCTGTTGAGGTGGAAATAAAAAATGCGTAGGGTTACGCCGAATAATTGTGTTTGATCAGTTTTCCGTACCCATTCATATAGACACAGAGTTTTTACCGATGGCATAAATTAAAAATCTTGAGTCCTTTTCTCTTAAAAATCACTTGCTGTCTAGAAGTATCCACTTCTCACTTTAGTGAAAATCTCAGAGGCGACTCCGCAGCTGAGAAAGACAAAACTTGCTCTCCTGTTTCGGATCGAGATGACTCTGAGATCGGAAACAGAATGAGTTATAAAATAGCATATTCCGATCGTTTGGGTCTCTCGAGCCGGATTTGGGATGTTTCAATTCCCCCGACTCGAATAACTTAGAAACTCCGTCCCTTTGGTTCTATCCCGAGAATATTTTCTGTCCATTTGAACGCATCGTCATCTTAAAAAAAAACTTTCATCGCAACATTGAATTATATACATTTTTTCTTCAGAGGATTATCCTCTGAAAGGAAATCCGTTTATATCTCCGTGTATGTGCACAATCGATTGCTGATTCCGTGTTTTTTGTGTTATAAACTCAAGAATTTCGTAAAGGATATAATTTTTACATTTGATTTAGCACACAAAGGATTTTATTAAGGATGTAATTTTATGTCGTGCTTCGTGCACATGCAAAAACCACTGTAAACAGTAAGATCCTGTCCATCAATTTAGAATTTACATCTTTCTTAATGTTTTGTAAGGGAAAAATGGCGTGACTTGAATCACACAAGTTTAATTTATTTAAGAAGAAATAGATTCTCTTGATTTGGTGCCACAAATAGTTAAAGGAAAATCTTACGAGCGTTGTGCAAAAATGTGATAAAAATCATTCCTTCTTAAGCATATATAGCGTAATGAGACGATAATGTACGAGGAATTGTTGAAATATCGTTGCAAACAATGTGATTTTACAAAGCAACAATGGCGGTGGGCGGAATATTGAGGGATTGCTAAAGAATTTTATCGAGGGAAGAATACAAGGAAAAATACAGAGAGGAAGATAGAGACAAAAGTTGTTAGATTACGTGTGGGTGGGGTGGGTTAACAGGAGGTGAAGGAAATGTGGATTAGTGGAGAATATTAGGGCACATGAACCTACCAAAATGTAGAAGACTTATGATTGATATAGACCAAGCTATTATTTATGAGAATTGTTCGGTCGATTACTCCCATTGTTACCTCAAACAATAGTGCTGCAGTCAATATTTTTCATTAAAAATTTCACCCTGGGACTTCTGTTTCCGAAGTATATCAGATTAAGTCAAGCGCAACCGTAGCTTTCATCGTCAGAGCTTCAGACAGCGTGTCGCAATGATTTCCGAGAAAATTTTAGAAGAGGGAGGGGAGAATGGCCGAGGAAGCCTAATGCCCTTATCCATCCGAAGAAAACTTGCAGGGATTCTCTTAAGAACGAAAACCACATGATTCCTCGAGGACTCTGTGGGAGGATGTTTTTTATCTCTCAAGAGTTTCCTGATAAGATAACTTTTATTTTCATAATACTCCTCTTACAGCGGATCCCGACAATAACGCACTTTTGAACTTCCTTTTCACTGGCGCTGGGTATCAGATGGATTTGAGATTTCCGCGAAGTTACGTCGTTACTAGAGCTCTTCGCACCTGAGGCCCGGGAACTTGGGCATTTTATTCCAATCGTTCCACGTTTATGATCGCCTGACTAGGTCGTATCGGAACCTTAAGACGTTCGTGGGCTATGCTCATCCGCCCGGAGCTCGGCGATGCTGGAAATAACTCGGGAGAAGAGGGTGCTCAAGCCCCGCCATTATTCATCCCTTTCGGAACTGAAAAATTTACCTAAAATGGGAAAGAGTTCCGCGGATCAAGTTTTCCGGGCGAAGTTTATTCCTCCGGAGCGCGTTACGATCTTCGGCGGTACTGGAGATATCACCGTCGTTCTTGGATTATAATCAGGTTGGAATGCGTCGTAAAGTTTAATTTCGTACGTCTGAAGAAATTAGGGTGATAGACACAGATTCGCAAAGAGTTCTTAAGATTATTTCAAGTCGATTTCGTTGCAGACTGTCTATACAGTCTTCAGCCTGAAGGCTGGTTGGATCCTCAACCGCCCAACCGTTCGCTATAGAAAGCTTTGGAGGGGGAATCAGGCGGCAAGACCCGATGGGGAGTGAGGTAATTTTATAGGTAAGGGTCTATAGTGTAAAGTATTTATCCTAAAGGCCGGCTTGAACCCTTCAACCCTTAGAGGTTTAAAAACACTCCGTAAGCCGTATTTCGGCAAGCGGAACTCGTGCTCAAAGACAAATCGGTAATCTCCGGATTACCGATTTCTGGGAAGCCCAATGATCATTTCGGAAGCAAGGCTTCCATCCTCGGGGGGTCTCCACAAAGGTAACTGGTGGACTCTGGAAAAAGGAAGAGTGAAGTAGTATACTCTTTATTTTCTCCATGCTATCATTTGGAAGATATTGGTAATATTCCCGTAATACTTCCTATAGTGCTCATTTTTTGAGTAAAAACATCAGCGCCCTAGGCGACCGCCAGTGTCTCGGGGCGGCTCTGTAACTTACTTCTCTGATAGGGTATCTGAATTTCAATAAGCATTTAAAGAAAGCTAACTGTTTTTCGGATGGTAGCCATAGTAACTTGTGCGGTGGGTTATACCAAGAGTAGCGTATAAGAGAAGTTAATGTACTATTTGTAAAACTTCATGTAACTTAGATTACGCGGAATGCCTCTATAATCTTACAATATTACAGGACATGTAAAGTTTCCCCAACCAAATAACGCACTCTCTTACCTGACTTACGTTATTCGTGATTTTCTCCACCCAATATCCCATTATTCCTTTCTTATGCGTTTCTATGCCTCTTTACGATGTGACATACTGCACTTTGCACCAAGCAAACGCCCAACTTCTCCAGGAAAAGAGCCATTATCTGCTAAACTTGCTAACTTTACATCTGATTCGCCTTCCGAAGCATTCCCAGAAACTTATTACCGATGGATCTCGGCCCGAAGATTCTCTTTTGCTGTTTGCCTATGAGATAACTTTGGGGCCTCACGTTCCAAATTATGACGCCTTACGAAGTAAAACCGTGTCACGTATGAAAATTTGAACCGCTCACAACGTCATAACATACGGAGTGAACCTCCACCGTGAGTTATGCGTAAACTGTGTTGCCAAATTGAACGGTTTAATTTATGATACAGGAATGCCGATGGATGAAAAATATACTAGAGTAGTATTCATCATATTAAAAAAAATTGAAATAGCGAGTTTATACGCAAGCAATCACAGGCACGCGCGGATCAATGTTTTTCTCGTTTCTTATCAAACCTCGACTTTTTGGATATAACTTCTTGTTGACTTCTTTTCTTCCTACATAACTAATGGTGTATTAAAGGTTTTGAAGTACTCCGTTATCCGTATGTCCGCGGGCGAAACTCGCGTTTTTAAACAACCGGGAAGCTCCGAATTACCTATTTCTGGAAACATCCCTATGTGCATTTCAGAGACAATGCCTCCGTTATCAAAGAAATTTTTCATAAAAAAATCGTTTTTCCTATCGAGGAGTCCTTGATAATGGAGGCATTTTCTCCGAAATGCGCATATGGATTTTCCCAGAAATCGGTAATCCGGAGCTTCCCGTTTGTCTCCAAACGCGAGTTCCGCCTGCCGACACATAGTATTGCTCGTTTAAAAACCTCTAATTCATTAGCAGCTGTGTTAAAACTTTCTTTTCTTTCATGTTGTAAATGTTAGAAGCCACCGAGATAATTTAAGTCTTACGCTAGGCTGGGATATATACTCTTTCGAGTAAAATATTTTATTATCAGTTGACACAGCCGTTGCTGAATAGTACTCAACGAAGTAAACACTGAAAGAACTATTCCCAAATTCCCAGAAATTCCCCAAACAAATCACAAATTCCAGAGAAAAATCTTTTTTTCTAGCTAATTGCAATCGCAAATAAAAACATTTTCGGTTGAATCTGCACATAGACAATTCCTCTATAACTAAACATTTTATAACTCCATTTTGATAACTCATAAATCGTCATCATCATAAATTTTCTACGCCATTTCCTTCACCTTCCGGTAACCCACCCCACCCTTTATGCCATCAAACAACTTTAACTCATAAATAACAAACTCAAAGTATTAATTCGCATTCAACACAAAAATCTCCGATGTATTGTCAATATTATTCTACCCATGGATTCATTACCGTTTTGCCAAATCGAAAGATGCATAACGTGATTGAGATGAACTATCTGTACCAGAATTTATCAGCTGATTTTGAAATTCCTCTCAAAAATCGTTTTAGCAATACTAATGGTATTAGCCTATGCTAATGTCACCACTTCGAATGACTGAAACTGTTGGATAGATCGAAGCTGATTACGGAGCAAAGCAATGCTATTTTTTCATATTGATTTTATTCTTTTTGTGCATCATTTATAGATTATTTTAGCATTTCTAATATGGAAAAGACTTTTATTGTAATTTTATCTGAAGTATTTGAGTACCTCTACTTTAAAAAGTAATGTACTAAACTACCAAAGCGATGACAGAGAAATGGCTTAATCAAATTTTGAGTTAAGGTAAGGAAAATAACGGAATGTATGGTTCATGGAAAAAGACTGGGAGACAAAGGCAAAATATGTTAGATGATATTGAGGGTGGGATAAGTTGCAAAGACGCGAAATAATGGGGATTGAGTAGGAAATGTTGCGGCACATGAACCTACCAAGAGGTAGAACAATTTCGATGATCATGACGAAATCATGATAGGTTGGGTATTGTTGATTGAATTATGTAAGTTGGTTAAATAATGAAGTTTGGAACATTTTCTTGTATATTACACAAATATTTTACTTGGTATTACTTGTTTGATTATGTAAAATGTTTATGATGGTCATACTTCATCTACATTTACATGCGCACCTTGTGTTACACCTTTTGGCGTGTGGCAGGGGGTGTAAAAATCAAGTGTTTGAATTACCTCTTTAGCTTATTGCTGTAGCTTATTAGGAAAGAATGAGTTCCTAAAACGACTTGTACTCGCATCTATTTATCTTCTTTTACGCTGATTGTCCGATCTGCCGAAGTAGGTGGACGCATAATACCAATTACGCCTTCTGCAAATCTCTAAATTTATCAAACAATCGCAGCCTAGCTTCTAATATCCTTCCTTTTAAGGATTCTCAACATGTGTATACTTAACGTAATAAATCACGTTTCGTAAGTTGATATTTCTTTTTTATTGCTATGGGTGGGTATTGAAAGATCTCGCCAACCGCCTGGTCTTTGTTTTGTAACTCACCATGGGGTCTAGATGACGTCTAGATGGTAAAGCGTACAGTCGAAACGACGAGGACGAGGGAGTTTCACGGAGATGATCCGTTAAGGAATATCACCGCACTCAGAATTGGGTCGTTTCTGCTAAGGTTAATACGGAGAGACATTCGCAGACTGGCGAACTCATCGAAACGGACGCGCAGTCGGGAAGGAGGAAACTATCGAAAAAGTCTCCCATTAACCGTGCATTGTCCGAGGCATTTCTGTCTGCGACTGCGTTGGAATAAGTACTTTGAGCTAAGTTTTGGAAACAGTTTCAAGACTTCCACAGTTTAAACTTTGTTTATATCTAAGCAAAGGCAAAAATAAAATATTTGGTAAATCAGCTTCTTGACGAGACGAGTTCCTAATCATAAAGACATTATATTAAAATCAGCAGTTATAAAACAAATTTTTGAGATTAATTATCCGAACAGCGTGTTTAAATGATCTGGCCGGACAGCTTAATGGGTGGAGCAACCGAAAATTGAGAGATTCGGGTTCGATTCCCGTCCCCGTCAGACTTTTTTCATGCCCGTTTCCCCTTGGGGAGATCTCCATTACTATTTCTCCTTGGTATTTAACCGACTGTTTAATTAAGCTTAACTACTACTTAACAAGTGGAGCGAATCCACGCAAAGAATACCTACAAAGTCTCCTAAATGGCATGTGGAATTGTTCTGGTGGAATAGCTCAATGGATGGGGTAACCGACCGGCAGTTGGTAGACCCGGGTTCGAGTCCCGGTTTCTTGTAAATATGTATGGTTTTCATGTATGTAATGTTCAACTTTTTTCAGGTCCGTTTATCCTTGGGAATAGTAGAGCGAATGTGTTATTAGTTCAACTCGTTTTGATACAAGGTAAAATTCAGTTAATCACTCTTTCTTCATTTTTTATTCCTTGCTTAAACTATCGGTATCAAAAGATTTGCAATTTATGAAAACTTTATTAATTGAAATGTTGCAATGTTTTTTTTAATATTCAGGAACCCGATAAACAATTTTTACAATGTAGAACCGTCATACATTTTAAAACAACAACTATAGTTAAACATTACAACTATAGTTAAACATTACAACTATAGTTAAACATTACAACTATAGTTAAACATTACAACTATAGTTAAACATTACAACTATAGTTAAAAATTTACAAGTAAATACTTCAGTTAGAAAAAAGCTCATAGAAAATGGAATTAACAACAATTGAAAGTGTGCAACAACAATAAAAGATTAGTTAAATTGTTTTGATAATTGTGTAATTGTTACAATTTAGCGACATTGTCACATTGTCTTTGTTCATTGATAATAATGTATGCACGCAAAACTATAAATCGGCTTAAAGAGACGCTCAAGTTATGAGGAAAATAGAAATAAAATGTTCAGAGCTTACAGATGACGCAGTAGCTCTCTTCAGCGGAATTGCGAGTGAATTACAAACATTTCTAATTTCATTACGTATACAACGGTGTTTAGCGTATTATTATTAAATGAAAATTTTCATTATTTTCTAATCAGAACGTGTTATTTATGTAGTTGCAATGAAATTAACAATATGAATTATAGAAGAGTCCTTCTATTATACAACAGCATAAACTGGAATACTTAATGATTTGCCACATCACACCAAATTATCAAAATAATTCCGGTTTAAATTGATTCAAGAGCTTAATTTATTAAGAGTAGTATAAAAAAAAACCCACGTGATAAATAAATTCTAATCCTAGCTACGTTTACAAAAATAACCTTTCAATGATGTAATGAGTGACATCGATTAGTCAATAATTGGCAGATATTTATATATCCTTTTTCGTTGCTAACGGAAATATCGCAATGTTTCCATGCTACAATATTTCCAGTCCTTGATTGTAAAATTTTTTCATTATGTTGAAACGTAAAATAAAACGGAATGGACATTGTAACTTAATTCTGCAGATTTACTGTTATCGACAGTTTTCAGAGAATTATCGTAATTATTGGGTTAAATGAAATTACATTGTAGATAATTTAAAAGCGAATAACAATGTACATACAAGATGGGGAAAAAGTAAAGCTAGAAGAAGGGGATGTTAGATATACAAATTGATTACTACGTGATTACTATAACTGGTATTACTTTGCTGTTGGATTACATAAAGTGTGGGGTAAGTTATCAGGGAACGAAATAAATGCCGTTGAGTATGGAATATTAAGGCCCGTGATACCTCCAAAAGGTAGAAGACGTACGAATTTAGTACTTTGTCACGTTTTGGTGTATAACTGACCACTCTCCTTGAGTATACATTTCGTTGTTGTAAAACTAAAAAATCCTGAAGAGATATCAAAACTTGACAATTTTTCATAAAATGAAGCTAACAAGATAGGAGACGCAGTTAGGGATTTTAAAATTCGACTAAAAGTTCCTTATCTTCTTCACATTTCACATTTCTACGTGATGCATCTCAACAAAAAACACCCTCTGTGGTTTTACAACCGCTCTATTGGTTGCCTAGCAACAAATCGGCCAATGACCGCGTTTCTTTTCAACGCCAAATTAGCCACGGATTTCCACCGGAATCGTTAGAAATCCACGTCGGATAAAATATTCAAATTTCATCGGATATTCCGTAAGAATATCGAGCAGCCAGTTCATGTGGCCGGTTGTTTGCCATCCATGCCTTAAATCGTTCCATGGAAGAAGAGATGAATTACAGAGAAAACAGGCTCTTTGCTAAGCAAACGCTTTGTCTTCCTTCTGTAAAATATCGGACGCCCAAGTGTCAACTCTGCATTAAGGATCTCTTACCAAATGTAAACGTTTTCTCATACGAACGCTCTACCAGCGTGGGTGGAAGCTTCCCGACAAATTCGTGGGGAATGACTTAGGAGAGGGCGCTGTGTGCGTCGTTATGTCCGCTCGGTAGGGATCGTGAACTTCGTGACCAGCCGACGAAACGACGGAAATTATAGCAAGGGCTTGAGGTCGATCTTTTTTCACGGAAAACACATCTTGGTGTTAGTAATGGGCGGCTCCGTTTTTACTCTCTGCCTCTTCTTTCGGAGTATGCATTCGGGCCAAGGACGCATACTCAGTGGAAAAATAGGGTCAATTTTATTTATTCGACTTGCTCTCTGCTTTTTTCTGCAATTTTGGCGCTGCCAAGAAGTTTTATGCTATTTCTCACCTCAGACGTAAAATTAGAAACACACCCCCTTCGCTTAGGATAGATATTCGGGTTATGAGTAGTATTAGTTTGAGATTGGTCAAAACTGTGTTATTTGCTGTTAAGGATTATAAACAAGTGAAAATTATTCATTATTTAATGGTTCGTCTGTTGCTGGTACAATTGTTGACTACACCATTGTTAGTTAGATCATGGTTTTATCATTGTTGGATCTCCGGTAGACCATTGTTTCATCATTGTTCTACCATTTTCAGATTAAAGCTAGATGATTCTTGGTTAAATAATTGCTTTGATAATTTAATTAAGGCCAATATAAGCTGTCCGTTTTTTTTTCAGAATTTACATCATGAGTAGAAAGACTTTCTTTTGAGATAATTTTTAAGGATTCAGTAATTTTGATTTTGATTTCTGATCTCTTTAATTCATAGTAAATATCTAGTCAAACTCTTTCTTATATTATGAATAATGAATCACTACTATTCTAATCATCAAAATTATGGTTTTTATTTATAATTTATATACTTTTGCATGACTTGTCACTATATTAAATCATAGCATTTTATAATTTATGATTAGTAAATAGGATAATTTGTGAAAATTAACTTTATAGCTTATAATTTTCATTAGTAATATTTAATCATACACATGACTTAATCACATTTAATGTTGAAAATTTTTACAACCTTCAGGTTAACTCAGTCGACATGTGAATGAAGAAATCGTTTGCTGTTTTGGTCCTGGCGTTCAAGAACCAAACTTATGCCGGTGAGATTTTCAAACATATTATTACTGTAAAATTTCCATCTTAAACGTAGCATCTACATGAATAGTTATTTTTCTTGTCATTAGAAAAAGGTATTAATCGATAACTATCTATGTCTCTTTAATGGCTTACCCAAAGTTACTTAAAAAAATTACTGAGTCCATTTAAAGTATTTTTGCATTCGAGATGTTCTGTTCCGATAAACTCTTTTAATGTATTTATGTAGTATTTCTGTTAATTTATTTATCTTTCACTTTAAATTATATGGAAAATATTACAATTCTTATTCAAGAACATGGAAAAGTAAATAACATGCAATAAGGTAGAGTGTTCTACATAAGTTTGCCTGTAGTGAACTGTGTACATTGCTGAATAAAACGTAAGACATTCTTGAATCGCAGCAAAGCTGCAAAACAACACAATAATTTTGAATTAATTTTTGTAAAAGTGATCACTAAGGAGTTAAATTTAAATAGTATTTTATCAATTAGTGACAGTAGAAGTTTCAGGGTGCGCCCGGTAATTTGAGACGTTTCTACGGTAACGTCTACAATTAAGCCTGAACGTCTAAAATTCGGTGGAACCGCACGATTGTTGCTGACTCCCTCGTGATCTCTCAAAGTTACACCGCGAGCCACAATGGGACCGGTGGGTCGAAAACTCAAGGTCTAGATCAGGGGTCTTCAAACTTTTCGAGAGGCAGGCCGCATAAGCTAACAGAAAGAGCCAGGTGGGCCGCATCTAAAGGATCTTTATTCTTATGTCTTCAAATACGTAGTTTATTGTGCATAAAAATAATTGCTGAAATAGGTTTTATGTGTACATAAAATACATCAGAGGTGCTCGAAAATGACAAAGTGGGAGTATCATACGTTTCACCTTGATGGTGTACTGAGTGGTTTCGCGACAATTGAGCAACTGACAACTGAGCGCCTGCGACAATTGAGCGCGTCTCATAACTAAAATTAACGTAAAAACTATGTTATATTAATTTTTGACAATCTGATAGATGATATAATTTGTAGAATACTGTTATACACAAGGAAAAGGGTTTTAGGTACTTGGCACGATAAGGCGTGCACCTAGGAAAATTCCTAAGGAGAATCGGACATGAAAAAAAAAAAAACCGGCAACCTAACTAGAGCAACCAACCGGCAATTGGGAGACCCGGGTTCGAGTCCCGGTTCCATCAGACTTTTTTCATGTCATTACTCCTTGAGAATACTGTTATCTACTGTACTGTAATATATAGTTAGATAACTCTTTTTTTAAGCACAGATGACTATTTCGTTTAAATTTCGTCGGCAGTATTTATGTACACTTTTTACTATACATGACATAAATTCTTTTTTCGTGAATGTTTATTCCCTTAAATCGCTGAACTGCGGGTATGTTATTCAATTTGCTCACGGGTCGCATTTGAACCTTTCGCGGGCCGCTCCGGCTGTAGTTTTGAGACCCCTGACTTAGATATACCGTTTAATCTAATGTGTAGCAATAATAACGCATGGAGAAGTGAGAGAAATCGAATTTGACGAAAAGAGAGAGTTCCTGTGTGAATAACATCATTCAATAACTTAGCTCAGGACCCGAAACACAATTTTGCACTGATTGTAGTAGAGTCGTCGCGTCATTAAAATAGAAGACCATGTGATTCAACCTCGAACCCTATCCCAAATCTTATCAAAACCAAATCCCAATATTTCCCCATCATAATCCACCAGCCGATTAGTTCGTGACTCCCGAAGCATTCCAACGTAACGCGTAGGGCTTTACAGCCCCTCCGCTGCGGTGAACCAAATTAATTTGCTCAAAGGGACTTCCAAAGACGGTGTAACGCGAGAGTGGTATTATGCCCTCCTTCCTCAGGAATGACACACGCCCTTAAGAAGTGACACTGAATGGAGTCGTTTTCGTTGCCTGGCTTGTTCCAGGGACCTCCGATCCAGAGCAACGCGGTAGATCGTTTATCAAGGGTTTCCTTGACGAAGACTCCCTGCGTCGCCGTCTCTTTCCCTGCTTCCGATCCCCCTTAAACACCCCTTCCCCCTCTTCGAATTCGCTTCGCTTTCCCCATACCGCGGTTTCTTCCTTCGGTTTTACGCCAGGCCCGAGTACTATTTCCCAGTGGCGGCGTCGGATGCGCGGCCGCGCCTTGAGGCAACAATTTCCAATGTCTCAATTGTTGACTTTCCTCCGTTGACTCCCTCTTACATCTTTGTTGTCGACAATTTTTACGTAGACAGCATTATTTGCAACAGTTACTCGCAAAAACCTGTTAAAAAAGAATATATTGTTGATTATAATGTCATTATTGTTAGACATTTCAGATGCTTCAGAAATTTCAGTTCATTTTCTAATTTTTGTTACGTCGCGACGTCAGGAAATTAATAGAGAAAATATTCTTTTTGAAATAGGAAATATTTGATCTGGAGGCAACAATATCTGCCACGGTAATTGTTCACCTTCCTCCCTCTTCTCTGTTTTCCACTTTATTTGCTTCGAAAATTGTTACGCAGCGCTACATGAGTGCAACAATCATATGTTGGCTGTCATAGTTGATGGATATCTCTAACGCTTTACCAATACCGATTTAGCATATGGTCGTTACGTCACTAAGCAATGGCTTTGGAAAGTATTCATTTTGAAATGGCACCCTTTGTACCTGGAGGCAACTATATATTTATTGTACAATTCAGCCGCAATAAGACGCTGGGTCAAGTGACGACGTAAACTAACATATTATAATTTAACAATGGATTCAAAAGATTGCATGATCCTTAAGAAAAGTATTGCAGAAACAAAAAAATTATTAACATAATTACCACATTTTACCCAGAAATAATTTACAAATAAATACAATTCAAGTATAATTTACGCTATTTTTATTGTTGATTTTCCTCTTTCAATTCTTTCCTCCACTTTTTCGGCTTCAACAATTGTTTTGTAACGCTACAGTGTAGGCAACAGTTAGCTGTTGATTGTAATGGCATTATTGCCTGATATCTCAAATGCTCACTCAATAAAATTTAATCTTTAGCCGCTATTATATCGTTAAGAATTTACTATGGGAAATGCTCAGATTTAAATAAAGTCATTACACTGAAGACATTACAGTCACGTCATTTTTGACTTTCTTTTCTGTTTACTCTTCGTTTTTGGCATCGACAGCAGCAAATGAGTCATTTAGTTTAAGATTGTTGATAATTACCATCTATGTACGAATTAATATTGTTAAGGTGCTGATACATCGGTAACGAATCCTGGCATTGTAACAGGAAGAATGAAGCAATTAATTGTATTGCATGGTAGGCATTGTAACAAGGAGAATTAAATAATTCATAATAATAATATATTATTATTATTTTGAAACTTTTTGAAGTTATGTATCTAGGAAAACTTTTCGGTCATTAAAAATGTTTGGCGAATGATTTATTATCCTAAAATGATAAAATGGAGGGAATATCGATTTTGAATGATTATCTTAATAGATGAATTAGTAAATGATACATTGAGGCGTGTCTCTTTTCTCGAATACACTACTGGTGTACCTACATTATAATATGCGTAATTATATCTTCTCACTTGAAAGATGGTGACTTACGGTGATGTAATGCGTGTAATGTTTCTCGGTAGAAATCAGAAATGAGATTCATAAAATCAGTACGTTTCTTGTGTTGTAGGGCTGAATGCGTTGCCGAAAATGACGCATTTTCAACTGTTATGAGTGATACTCAAGAAATTTTCGAAAACACTTTTACTTTTTCACCCATATCGGCTTCCTTGATTGCATCTTTTTATTTCCCAAATTCCTCCTGCATCTCTCAGCGACTTTCCTGCCTTTGGTCGTCTTTTAATTGATTTAGGAGGGATATAATAGAAGCCCTTCTTTCTCGTTCTTCCCCCATCATCCAATTTACTCTTGTGGGGATTAAACTGTCATGTCTTGCAAGTTGTTCCATTAGCCTTTCTACTCCTGCCTCCCTCTTATCACCAATTCACAACCTGCTTAACAATCCTTCATTCTTCAGTTCACCCTTGAAACTCGTGTCTAAAATTGATTAGGAGCTCCCTATTTCGAATGTATCTGATCTTCATTCTTATTCCGTTGACATGGTTCAGTATCAATGGCTTATTAAAATGCTTTGAATGAATAGCCAAAGTCAGTCTCCCCCCTGCAAACCTGAAGGAAATCTTTCTTTGTCTGTTTTGATAAGCACCGCCGTGTTTATATTTACATATATTACAATAACCACCTTCGTGAATTTATTTATTTTTCCGCTGTCAGTGACTTCCGTGAGAAATACAATTAAAGTTTACGCTTCGTTACGCCGAACACCTTTTTTACTTTTGTAAGATTAGATTATAAATAAAAAGGAAATTCAATGGGGATTCTTTTTTATCATTGAATCTTGTTTTCAGGCCAGAATAAATAACCGGTTACGAAGGAAAAAAAAGAAAATATCTTAGGAAGAATCGATAAAAGGTATCGATTTCTCGTAACAATTACCAAGCCAATTTAGTAAATGTTTGCTAAGTAGTCAATAAAATTTCGGTTCCTGCAACAACGCTTAAACGCTTTAGATATTAAAAGAAAGAAAATAATTAGACGTTTAATTACACTCCGTTAGCCATATGTCGGCAGATGAAACTCACGATTAGAGACAAACGGGAAGCTCCGGATTACCGATTTATGGGAAAATCCCTATGAGCATGTCAGAGGCATTGTCTCCATTCTCAAGGGCTCCAAAATTTTACATTTTCTTTACATCGGTGGCTGAATTTACAACAATGACGGTCTTGATTTGACGGCGCGGGCAGCTAGATCTTAAAAAATTTAGTATTTTTTGCCATATAATAAAGCATTTACCTTCCTTTTACTGGCACATACCTTTCATTCTTCATATTTAACCGATCCAACAATACAAAGTAGTACCTACCATTATCCTTACGACCTTAGTCGTTATTGTATTTTCATCTAACCTTTATTTTTTTAGGAATCAATAATATACCCTCCTTACTGGAAAAATGAAAATTGGTGAGATTCGGCTTCGTTTCCCGGTTTCATCAGGATTTTTCACTTTCGTTTATCTCTAAGTAGTAATAGTAGTTGTTTATAAAGTATTATTCATACTTGTGACGATTTTAAGCTTAACTTTAACTTTTCATTATATCCAAACGGGTGC
>KZ308234.1:372601-391367 GCA_000376725.2 Ladona fulva | reverse complement strand
TGACGTATTTATTGCAATTGTATTATTATAACTCAACTTTGTGGGGTTCGCCTGTTTGAGTTTAAATAAATAAATAATCTGTGTGCATTTCCTGTAAGAATGTGAATGAAACTACCATTTTAAACCACTAAATATTATTATTAATTAATAATATATTAAGCAAGCAAGAAATTTCGTGTTTCTCAGAAATAGCGAATCCCAGTTATGTGGATCAGTATGCTATGGGGATGCAAATATATAAATTCTTAAGCTTTCAAAGCATAGAATAGTCTCCTGCGACAAGGCCGTCTTTTTCCAGCAGTCCAATAATTAGCCTTACATTCTCCCGCTATCAAGCTACACGGCGTGATATTAGATGCAGGAAGTGCCTTTTCGGTGTCTTCCTAGTGGAAGATGCCTATCGATCTACTCTCCTATTCCATTCTAAGTCGACTCCATGCTTCAGTTCATCTCTCTTCGTCCTCTATCTTTGCCCCCTCGCTTCCAACTCTTTTGCGTACATTTTCCATTACAAGACAACCCCATCTCGCCTCCATTCTCCCAATCTCCGCCCCCACGGCCTCCTTATCTGGGGCTTTTCAACATTCTCCCATTATCTCCCGGACACAATGACCCTTTAGCCTTTTCTTCCCATCTCTTTCTTTCCTGAAATCTCGCCTCACCTGGCTTTCGTTATCTGCGCTCTCCAAAAATAGGCATCACGTATTATTCCCTTCCCCCCCGATCACTCCCGGAGATATTGGGGAGTTATTTGGAGACGAAATGGCCATTGTGTTATTCGATTAATTGCCCATCCTTTAGATCCAGGGATGAGTTAGTTCGCTTCACGAATTGGAAAATTTCTCTCGTAGTCTTTGTCCCACGTTAGCCCTTATAAGGTCCTCAAGAAGAGATGAGGTCGCGGAAAGAGTGGAGGGTGATGAGGATGACTTTTATAAGAGCTGGTTGTTGTAACAACAAGATTAATTCGTAATTAGCCATTTCATTCTTGTTCTGCAATAATGCAGCGTGTAATTTAATTAACGACTGTTGTACGAATCATTTATTTTGTAACTGTATTCGTTTGATTGTTAGATGAATTATCGTTTAACTAATTTTCTGACTCTCTTTGGGAATCATTGAAATGAAGGTGATTAGAAATCAGGCTACGGTTCCTTGATAAATTCACGGAAAGAACGGTTGCGGAATATGGAATCGGTAGTCCTCTTGTTGTTTCGACCGATCCGACAGTGAGCGTTAAATGAGAATATTAGAGAAATAGAAAATATTTTTACCGTTAAATTCTTTCCACAAACGATCCTAGATATCAACATCTCGATCACTAAGTGTTTGCCAAAGTATTTTAAACCATATTTTGCCGTATAAATAGAGGAAATTGATTGATATAAATGAATTTTATGTAAATTATTTTATAAAATTACGAAAATGACTGAAATATGCATTTGTTCTATTTATAGCCCGGAGATTTCCAGTTTCAACGGAATAAACGGTCCTTTTTTATACTGGTAACCGTATTTTAAATCATAATTAATTTGCTTAGTACTTTTTCTTCATTCTAAAATGTCATTAATAATATAACATCCTTTCAAGATGGATAACTTTGTAGCCTTTCATAGTACACTCGCTACGTGCATGACTAAACCCTTTAGTCCAAAACCCTTGGATGTGAGGAAATGTAAGCCTGTAGCAGGGCTCTATGCAGGCTCTATTGTGTACCCTAATTGCCTCAGGGAAGAACGATCCATAACATGTCTCATTCCTACGCCGTAGTGAAGTCTACTCTACTCTCTAGCTGCGTAATACGACGCCTGTCGAAAGCTGAAACCTCAGTCATCCGAATACATCTAGGAGTTACAATGCATCTTTTCCCTTACCTATCTTTCAATGGATTCCGATCGAACTCTAGCGCATGACGAAGCGTCAGGTATTTCAATAGTTTGATGGATTCGGCTCTCCTGCATTGGACGTTTTAGCACTCACAGCTGTGGCATTTATCATGTGGGTCATAGTTGCAGTGCTCTAAATACGTAAAATGACGTTCTTCCACCCATATCTTAACTACTTGTGTTACGCTGATGATTGTGGTATTCGTGAATTGGAAAAAGTTCAGCGAAAGGCGATACGTTCAGTGAAGAATTGATAAAAAAAATCGGTGAGTATTGCTCAGATGCTTCAGAACACAGATTTGGAATCTTTAGAAGATTAAAAAAAGACTTGATTTAGTTAATCAGGAATAGTACACTTTTAGAAGATTTAGCCAAAATTATGTATCCACCCTGTTTCATGGGCCGTTCTGATACTGCGAGGAAAATCAGGGAAACTATGATAGAGAAGATGGTTTCAGTAGTTCTTTTTTTCCGTGAGCAATTCGCAGAAGTAATTAAGATAGTGGATCCAGGGTCTAATAATAATGAAATACAAATACATGAAATTGAAAATACAAATGAAAGTGCTACAATTATTTTTAATAGAATATGTTTCAGTTTTATCAACTCTTTCTTTCTCACGCAACATCAAGCACGATTATAGTAAAAGTGATGATCTATTCCCATTAGCTTTAATTTATTTTGTATTTTTCAATGCTTAATGTCTTCTGGTGTAGAAACTTTTCCAGCTTTATCAGTGTGTTTGCTAGAATTTTCACTTACCAACACTCTATTACCGGCGAGAAATTGCTGATGTTATTTTGTTGAAAAAATTATTGCCTAGACGCTGAAAGGCTAGTTGAACTTGTAAATGAAACTTTTTGAAGTTATGTATCTAGGAAAACTTTTCGGTCATTAAAAATGTTTGGCGAATGATTTATTATCCTAAAATGATAAAATGGAGGGAATATCGATTTTGAATGATTATCTTAATAGATGAATTAGTAAATGATACATTGAGGCGTGTCTCTTTTCTCGAATACACTACTGGTGTACCTACATTATAATATGCGTAATTATATCTTCTCACTTGAAAGATGGTGACTTACGGTGATGTAATGCGTGTAATGTTTCTCGGTAGAAATCAGAAATGAGATTCATAAAATCAGTACGTTTCTTGTGTTGTAGGGCTGAATGCGTTGCCGAAAATGACGCATTTTCAACTGTTATGAGTGATACTCAAGAAATTTTCGAAAACACTTTTACTTTTTCACCCATATCGGCTTCCTTGATTGCATCTTTTTATTTCCCAAATTCCTCCTGCATCTCTCAGCGACTTTCCTGCCTTTGGTCGTCTTTTAATTGATTTAGGAGGGATATAATAGAAGCCCTTCTTTCTCGTTCTTCCCCCATCATCCAATTTACTCTTGTGGGGATTAAACTGTCATGTCTTGCAAGTTGTTCCATTAGCCTTTCTACTCCTGCCTCCCTCTTATCACCAATTCACAACCTGCTTAACAATCCTTCATTCTTCAGTTCACCCTTGAAACTCGTGTCTAAAATTGATTAGGAGCTCCCTATTTCGAATGTATCTGATCTTCATTCTTATTCCGTTGACATGGTTCAGTATCAATGGCTTATTAAAATGCTTTGAATGAATAGCCAAAGTCAGATTCCCCCTGCAAACCTGAAGGAAATCTTTCTTTGTCTGTTTTGATAAGCACCGCCGTGTTTATATTTACATATATTACAATAACCACCTTCGTGAATTTATTTATTTTTCCGCTGTCAGTGACTTCCGTGAGAAATACAATTAAAGTTTACGCTTCGTTACGCCGAACACCTTTTTTACTTTTGTAAGATTAGATTAGAAATAAAAAGGAAATTCAATGGGGATTCTTTTTTATCATTGAATCTTGTTTTCAGGCCAGAATAAATAACCGGTTACGAAGGAAAAAAAAGAAAATATCTTAGGAAGAATCGATAAAAGGTATCGATTTCTCGTAACAATTACCAAGCCAATTTAGTAAATGTTTGCTAAGTAGTCAATAAAATTTCGGTTCCTGCAACAACGCTTAAACGCTTTAGATATTAAAAGAAAGAAAATAATTAGACGTTTAATTACACTCCGTTAGCCATATGTCGGCAGATGAAACTCACGATTAGAGACAAACGGGAAGCTCCGGATTACCGATTTATGGGAAAATCCCTATGAGCATGTCAGAGGCATTGTCTCCATTCTCAAGGGCTCCAAAATTTTACATTTTCTTTACATCGGTGGCTGAATTTACAACAATGACGGTCTTGATTTGACGGCGCGGGCAGCTAGATCTTAAAAAATTTAGTATTTTTTGCCATATAATAAAGCATTTACCTTCCTTTTACTGGCACATACCTTTCATTCTTCATATTTAACCGATCCAACAATACAAAGTAGTACCTACCATTATCCTTACGACCTTAGTCGTTATTGTATTTTCATCTAACCTTTATTTTTTTAGGAATCAATAATATACCCTCCTTACTGGAAAAATGAAAATTGGTGAGATTCGGCTTCATTTCCCGGTTTCATCAGGATTTTTCACTTTCGTTTATCTCTAAGTAGTAATAGTAGTTGTTTATAAAGTATTATTCATACTTGTGACGATTTTAAGCTTAACTTTAACTTTTCATTATATCCAAACGGGTGCAATCATCATCCCTGCGTAACTTAGTTGGACAAGTAATTAGCCTAGGCTACAAAGAAGAGCTTCAATTAAAACAGAATGCTGTTTTTCTTCGATTTCTGTACACATACGAGATTTCTCGTATTTCTTTAGAACGACAAAATATTGTATCGTAAATAAGAGGATTTCAGTACAGTATTTCCAGAAACTTTCGCAAAGGGACAAACTTGCTTGGCGTGGTAGCTCAGTTGATTATAACAGTCTTCCAGAAAGTGGTAGGTATGATTATTGTCCAATTAAGTATAAAAATCTAGAATCGGAAACAAGCAATAATGTGATTTTGATGAATAATTTACGCATATTTCAATTACTCAGAATTGGTTCCAGTCGTTGTAATTCTTGAAGTTAGACCTCTTGCAAAATAATTGAGATTGTATGATTTAGATAATTTGAGTCCCTAGCCTCTCTCGACCGTCATTTGCGTAGATATCATCTTTATTTAAAACTGAACTCCGTAGCGAAATGTATGTACTTCCACTGAAAAAACATTCCTAGTACGTTGCAGCCCCCTTTCACATCTTGTACTTTTGTGTAGAGTTATGATGAAGAATTGAAGCAAAATACGCGATGAATTTCTTGAGGTCCCTTCTTAGTTTAACGGTTTATATTTACTTTCTAGTATTTTTACATAAGGTATAAAGCAGGGGTGTGGAACATTACTTCCTGTGCAAGCCGCAAATAAAATCATCGTTACAAAATAGTTGCACCCTGATTATTCTGATTCACTAAGACATTAAAATTTCAAGTGGTAAAGTCAACTTTAGTCGCTAAATATACAAAAGGAGAATATTTTGCATTTCGTCACTTTTAAAATAGACTGGAAAACCTCATAGTACAAAAGTAAAGAGTTTTCCTGCGAAATGACGCGTAACTTTGAGACATATTTACCAGAAATCAATGTACATATTGTTAAACTAGTTTGATTAATTTGTTAAAATATTTTGATTAATTTGATAAAATTTAGGCGTGGCTTTAAGGAGGATGAAAGTAAACTAAAACCCGGGCTTAGATGTCTTTTAATTCTCGATTTCGTTAAATGGCTTTGTTTTAAGGAAAACATGGAATTTAACACAGCTTTATCAGTGTGTTTGCTAGAAATTTCACTTACTTCCACTCTCTTACCGGCGAGAAATTGCTGATGTTATTTTGTTGAAAAAATTATTGCCTAGACGCTGAAAGGCTAGTTGAACTTGTAAATTTCAATGTTCCGTCGCGAATCACTAGTTTACTTTACCATTTCTACGTCCCTGCCTGCCAGGTCAATATTTACAAACATTCGCGAATCCCGAGGATGCTCAGTCTTGCCAATGCCATACTAAAAGAACTCTGAATAGTTAACATATTTACTGTTAAATTTGAATCTTTAAGAAGAGCCCTTACCTCCTATTATGAGTCCAGAAGTAACTAATTTTTAATCTTTTGTATGCATGTTGACTGGTCAACCCTTAGTTTGACCTCTTGTCTTTGCTTAACATTTTTTATTGTGTGTGTTTTTAATCCATGTGTTTTATACTTAAATATAAATTATTTATCTGTATTGTGACGTATTTATTGCAATTGTATTATTATAACTCAACTTTGTGGGGTTCGCCTGTTTGAGTTTAAATAAATAAATAATCTGTGTGCATTTCCTGTAAGAATGTGAATGAAACTACCATTTTAAACCACTAAATATTATTATTAATTAATAATATATTAAGCAAGCAAGAAATTTCGTGTTTCTCAGAAATAGCGAATCCCAGTTATGTGGATCAGTATGCTATGGGGATGCAAATATATAAATTCTTAAGCTTTCAAAGCATAGAATAGTCTCCTGCGACAAGGCCGTCTTTTTCCAGCAGTCCAATAATTAGCCTTACATTCTCCCGCTATCAAGCTACACGGCGTGATATTAGATGCAGGAAGTGCCTTTTCGGTGTCTTCCTAGTGGAAGATGCCTATCGATCTACTCTCCTATTCCATTCTAAGTCGACTCCATGCTTCAGTTCATCTCTCTTCGTCCTCTATCTTTGCCCCCTCGCTTCCAACTCTTTTGCGTACATTTTCCATTACAAGACAACCCCATCTCGCCTCCATTCTCCCAATCTCCGCCCCCACGGCCTCCTTATCTGGGGCTTTTCAACATTCTCCCATTATCTCCCGGACACAATGACCCTTTAGCCTTTTCTTCCCATCTCTTTCTTTCCTGAAATCTCGCCTCACCTGGCTTTCGTTATCTGCGCTCTCCAAAAATAGGCATCACGTATTATTCCCTTCCCCCCCGATCACTCCCGGAGATATTGGGGAGTTATTTGGAGACGAAATGGCCATTGTGTTATTCGATTAATTGCCCATCCTTTAGATCCAGGGATGAGTTAGTTCGCTTCACGAATTGGAAAATTTCTCTCGTAGTCTTTGTCCCACGTTAGCCCTTATAAGGTCCTCAAGAAGAGATGAGGTCGCGGAAAGAGTGGAGGGTGATGAGGATGACTTTTATAAGAGCTGGTTGTTGTAACAACAAGATTAATTCGTAATTAGCCATTTCATTCTTGTTCTGCAATAATGCAGCGTGTAATTTAATTAACGATTGTTGTACGAATCATTTATTTTGTAACTGTATTCGTTTGATTGTTAGATGAATTATCGTTTAACTAATTTTCTGACTCTCTTTGGGAATCATTGAAATGAAGGTGATTAGAAATCAGGCTACGGTTCCTTGATAAATTCACGGAAAGAACGGTTGCGGAATATGGAATCGGTAGTATGCGATCCTCTTGTTGTTTCGACCGATCCGACAGTGAGCGTTAAATGAGAAAATTAGAGAAATAGAAAATATTTTTACCATTAAATTCTTTCCACAAACGATCCTAGATATCAACATCTCGATCACTAAGTGTTTGCCAAAGTATTTTAAACCATATTTTTCCGTATAAATAGAGGAAATTGATTGGTATAAATGAATTTTATGTAAATTATTTTATAAAATTACGAAAATTACTGAAATATGCATTTGTTCTATTTATAGCCCGGAGATTTCCAGTTTCAACGGAATAAACGGTCCTTTTTTATACTGGTAACCGTATTTTAAATCATAATTAATTTGCTTAGTACTTTTTCTTCATTCTAAAATGTCATTAATAATATAACATCCTTTCAAGATGGATAACTTTGTAGCCTTTCATAGTACACTCGCTACGTGCATGACTAAACCCTTTAGTCCAAAACCCTTGGATGTGAGGAAATGTAAGCCTGTACCAGGGCTCTATGCAGGCTCTATTGTGTACCCTAATTGCCTCAGGGAAGAACGATCCATAACGTCTCATTCCTACGCCGTAGTGAAGTCTACTCTACTCTCTAGCTGCGTAATACGACGCCTGTCGAAAGCTGAAACCTCAGTCATCCGAATACATCTAGGAGTTACAATGCATCTTTTCCCTTACCTATCTTTCAATGGATTCCGATCGAACTCTAGCGCATGACGAAGCGTCAGGTATTTCAATAGTTTGATGGATTCGGCTCTCCTGCATTGGACGTTTTAGCACTCACAGCTGTGGCATTTATCATGTGGGTCATAGTTGCAGTGCTCTAAATACGTAAAATGACGTTCTTCCACCCATATCTTAACTACTTGTGTTACGCTGATGATTGTGGTATTCGTGAATTGGAAAAAGTTCAGCGAAAGGCGATACGTTCAGTGAAGAATTGATAAAAAAAATCGGTGAGTATTGCTCAGATGCTTCAGAACACAGATTTGGAATCTTTAGAAGATTAAAAAAAGACTTGATTTAGTTAATCAGGAATAGTACACTTTTAGAAGATTTAGCCAAAATTATGTATCCACCCTGTTTCATGGGCCGTTCTGATACTGCGAGGAAAATCAGGGAAACTATGATAGAGAAGATGGTTTCAGTAGTTCTTTTTTTCCGTGAGCAATTCGCAGAAGTAATTAAGATAGTGGATCCAGGGTCTAATAATAATGAAATACAAATACATGAAATTGAAAATACAAATGAAAGTGCTACAATTATTTTTAATAGAATATGTTTCAGTTTTATCAACTCTTTCTTTCTCACGCAACATCAAGCACGATTATAGTAAAAGTGATGATCTATTCCCATTAGCTTTAATTTATTTTGTATTTTTCAATGCTTAATGTCTTCTGGTGTAGAAACTTTTCCATTCCGCTATATTTTTCAATGTTTTTGTTTTTTTGTATTATGTAAAGTTTTTTTTCCCTTTTTTTCAATTTATAGAAACAATTTCCTTTGGTTTAAAATTTAGTTATTACTATCAGTAAGGTTCGCAAATATTTCACACCCCTATTCTTGTTTTTCTGCTGTGAAAAGCTTTTTCCTAAGCTCTAGACTATCAATTTACACACAGTTTTGTCTTTTTCCTGGTTCTTACTACTCTATCCTTTCCTCTTATTGAAATTCAATGAGTTTGATGTAAGAGGGGACTGGATAGTCCCAATATCGCCTGCAATAAAGACGTTCTTAGCTATTCTATTCTGAAAAGATTAGGTTGATAGCGAGCGTGATGAGGATTTAGGCATATAAATGTCTACATCTACATACATACCCTGCAAGCCGCCTAACGGCGTGTGGCAGGGGGTGAAAACACCGGGCGTTCGGACTATTTTTTTAGCCTATTATTATCATGTATAGTTCGCGGAAAGAATGAATTCTTAAAACGACTCGTCCTAGCATCTATCTCTCTTATTTTGCGCTCATTGTCGGATCGTCCAAGGTAGCAGGGGGGTCTCATAATATCTACTATATCTTCCGCAAATGTACTTTCCCTAAATTTATCAAGCAATCGCAATCTAGCTTCTAATCTCCTATCTTTTAAGGATTCCCAACCTGCATCTGACAGCATTTTGGTAACGCTTGCTTTTTAGTCGTTAGTTTTTTGATACAAGATTTCTATTTCATTCTAGATATACGCATGAATTCACGTGTATGATCTGCTTTGTAAAATCATCAATCAATTCCTGGAATAAATCTGAAGAGGAAAGTCGTACCACGCGGTTTCTAATCTTCGAAAATAAATTCTCTCTAATGGTTATTAGAGTGATATTTTCTGTTTATGTGAAAAGCTTTCGAACTTCATTGGGCGTGTCTTTTATGATATTCTATGGCAGTAATTAGGCTAATTTTAGCAGCTTGAAAATAAGTTTAATTCATCAAATTCCGGAAACGGAATATGGATGTAGATCAATCTGATGCCTGCGGTGTGTTTTCCATTGGCTTGAGCTATTTTCCACGTTTAATTAAGCTATCTTACTCGAGCTATCAATTACAACTGATGCTGTTGTAGATATCTTTGATAGACGGGATCCATGATAGAGGAGTATATTTGATCTGTTCGATAACTACCAATTGCAATTTATTTCAGTGCTTCATGGAGGAATAGGTTCTAAAGCTGGCGAATAACTATGATCATGTTCTCCAATAGTAGTCTAATACATACTATTATCGAGTGTCAGTGATGTAGTATTAATTTGGATAATTGACTCTAAAACTAACTAATTAAATGCCTGCGAATTTCACTCTTCGCCGTATGTTATTTGATACCCTGCCAATTAAATCCACCAAAACCTTCTCTTTGGGTCTATTTCGTACTCCCCACAAACCCGTTATTCCCTTGATAACTTTCTCTTAGATCCAACTCACTCATTTACCTGATCGTAATTCTAGTTCTAAAAGCTCTTCCTTCCTTTTTTCTGAAATTTGATCACTTGTTTCCCTATAAAACCTAATCAACTCATCGCCTACTTACGAAACTCTCTTTGGATTAATCGAGCCTTCGTTAACGCCCAAATTTAAAGCTAAATGAAGAATCTCTAGGGATATATTCCCTTCTTAAAGAATGTAGTTTTTTTTGGTGAGATATTCCCTTGTACTCAATAAAATTTAATGCTTAAGATATACCGGTAACCTTTTTTACCCAGATGAAAAAGGAAGAATTTTGAAACTTTAGGTGAGTGAAATGAGTAAGAAGTTGAAAGAGAGAGAACCCATAAATAATGATGAACATATGGGCATTGTAAGATTCATTACTATGGGTTAGCAATCCGAAGATTAACATTTAAACATTTTCTTAAACAGGTAGTGAAAACACCTATATCCCTATCTGATTATCGGCTATTAGCATCCATAATGCTCTGCGGGAAAAACGATCATGACTAGCTGTCTTGGTGATTATTTCCTTGTATCACTTTTTGTTTTCTCTTGGGATTTGCCGTTCCGATAATGCGAGAAAGATCAGAGAAATAGATGCCAGAACGAATAGATTCAAGAACTCATTCTTTCCGCGAACGATACGCGAAAATAATCGATTAGGGAAATAGAGTCATGGTGCATGCACCCCCTGCCACACGCCGAAAGGCGGCTTGCAGGGTAAAGACATAGACATAGACATTACAACGACAGTTTCTGATCTAAATGTTGTCACATTGCAACCAGTACAATTTTTCCATGAGAGTAATTTTTTATTGCAGGACTTAAAATATGGAAAGCAAGGCTTGGTAGCTAAATATTTACTAAAGGCATAGTGACATTGTATGATTGCATTACATGATAGAGCGAAGAAAGCAGCACAATGCAATACAGCAGTTTTAGCAAAACAATTTCATAAAAAACAGTACTGTCCTAGCGATGTTTAGTCATCCTAAAGCATTGGTGGGGAACCTGCGTCCTAGATAGGCCTATCTGGTCGTTCTTTGCAGCCTTTTTAACTAAACTCAACGTGACATTTTTTAACTAAAGACCTTTCTGAAACACATATCCATAGTTAAATAATTTTGTTTTCCAGTCTTGGTAATGCCACCAAGTGATAAACTCAATGGTAATTATTCCCTTTTGGTTGACTCAGCAGATGATTTTCTCATTCATTTTCTCATATAATCTCATATCAATATTGAAATACCATTGAAATATCTATTGCATTTAACAACATGATACTCAAGATAATGAATTCACGTTTGACCTTTCTTATGCAGCCGAATGATAAATATGACCTGCTGATGAGTAAAGGTTCCCTACCCTTGCCCTAAAGATTCCTTCATAAGTTGCCTGTGCATTTTTCATTCTTTATTCTTCTGTAGCATCGCATATCCATTAAATCTAATCTTTTCTTCGATTCTGTCACTACCGTTTATGTTCCACAGCTATAGAAAACGACACTCCATGCACAGTATTCTCATGAACAGTATCCTAATCATTCCCAAGCGAGTAATATCTGGTGTCACTAATTGATTTCAACCTTCACTTGTGATATTGTACTTATGATTTCGCTCCGCCTAATTTGTTTTCCGGGGTTATTGCAGGTTACAATCTAAACAGAAGATTTCTTCCACCCATTTGTGGGTGTTATTGCTAGTTTTAACCGAAAGTTTTCATCCGTATTGGCTTCAGACCATCATTTTTTCTCATAGATTTGATTGTGCATTTCCTCGATCACATTTCCTGAGAATATAATCCTTGTTTAGTTTTCTTACCTACAGCGACAGCAAATAGCATGGATTCTCCTTGTATGGCACCGATTCTCACATCCATTAATTCTCCTTGTATGTCAAACTTAAAAGGTTATATACATGTTCGACAAAGATCAAACAACTCGAAATTTATTCAAATCGCTTTGATATTTGGCCCTCAGTTTCACGCTCATTGAAAACGAAACAGGCTCTTCATAAATCTGCTTTAAAACGCTCTTTCAAAAGGGAAAAAAACGTATTCTCATTGTCGGCACCTTTTCGGAAAAAAAAATTGAATAATGAAAGCCGCTTTCATGCTACTGTTGAAATATGTAAGCATTTACCTCATTTTCTCAAGAATTTCCCTCTCGAAAATCATTCTCTTGCATATGTTTCCTTCCAAACAACGTGACCTGTTTTAATATGATAGGATTAAGTATCACTATTGAGAAAGAATTCGTTCTCGTTTCATCATATGTGAGAACCTTATCAGTAGCTAACAAGTACAGTCCATTTATTTTAATCCCTCCTTTACATCAAACGCTTACATCCACGCCAGATACGCTAAATTTAGCTTTATTAAACCTGCTTACGTCAATCAAAACAAAGTTCGGGAGGTTATTAAAAATATCTTTGAAGTATCCTAAAATTCCACCGAGAGAAAAAAAAAAGTGCTGTGGATGATAAATTTGGATTTTAAATTCATATATATTTCTCTCATTTTCATTCTTGTGGAAATAATGGGTAAGAGATGGTCTGACGAACTCCGGAGAACTGGTCGCTTTAATTAAATCTTTATTAAGCGTTATTTCTGTGGCAAAAATAAGAAAATCTAGCTTGACAGACCAGGCTTTGTTTGTAGACACTATGTAAACCGCCTAGCCACCCGCCGCGGTGCTCTTCAAACTCAAGGTCCCGGGATCGTGCCCCGGCCAATCGGATTTTCTGCCTAGAGAATGAATGAGTGCATTCGTCAATAATAATATGGATTTAATTGGGATCACCATCCTTTCTCCATTAAAGTAATATTACCAANCTGATCGTTTTTTTCCTCGGAGCATTAGAGAGGCTAACAGGATAGATTAGGTACGAATATTTGGTGTTGATACACCCCATGCCATACGCCAATCGGCGGCTCGAGGGGTAAAATTCTAAATTCTAAAAATGTAGTTTAAAAATATTTCTATTATCGTATATATCTGGCCCTTGTAAGCAAAAAAAAATTCTGCCGTAAGATAATAACTCAATATATTTCTTATCGTATAAATCATTTATAATATTTATTCTACTGCTTTCAACTCATGAAAACCTACTTTACGTAAATTTCTTATAAAAATTTAAGAACTGATTATCCCCGTGCACTCATATGGGATAGTTCTTGAAATCAAGATTCAACAATGGCCTTAGTCGTCAAAGGGATGGGTTGTTTATTTCCCAAAGATTTTACGAAATTTTCGCGTGTTTTATCCAAATCTTCAAAAGTTGGGATCTATATCAACATTTCACGACTACAATAAGAATCTATGATCATTTTCCTTTCTTTTGACTCTCCTCTTGAATTCATGGGACCATTGTTTAATTTTGTAAAAGAAACAACCTCTGCAGGTAACGAAAACCTATTTTACGTACATTTCTTATGGAAAAGTATACTAACTGATTATCTCCGTGCATTTATGTGGGATATCCCATGAAATCAATGAACAACTATGGCCTTGGTCGTCAAAGGGATGGGTTGTTTATTTCCGAAACATTTCACGAAATTTACGTCTATTTTATCAAAGTTCTCGCAATTTCGAATTTATATGAATGATTCACGACTAAAGTAAGATTCTATGATTATTTTCCTTTATTTTGGCACTTGTCTCAATTTCGTAGAGCATTGTTTCTGATTTAATTTTGCAAAAGAAACAACCTCTGCAAGTCATGAAAACGTAATTTTACATTCATCTCTTATGGAAACGTATTTTGTTGTCCTGGGCTCGAACCCGGGCCTTCACAGAGATGAGAATAGTTTTCCTGGGGGTTTCAGCATCGTAGAAACACAATGCAGTTTATTTCATATTTCTGTGTCAGGCCGTTTCTGGGATAAATTGGGGGACGGACGGACAGATATTTGCTTTTTATATATATGATTTTTTGTTTCTTTTACTTTTTTTATACATAATGATAGGGAAGTTATGCTGGTAATGACATTCATTTAGGTCTCTCATCATTGAACTCTACAAACAGCAGCAAAATGACTGTATAAATAGCATTTGAAAAGTGCTATTTAGAGAGCCGTACTTTGGGTGTACTAATTCCCCCATTCTCTCGCTCACTGACAGGCATAGGTTCTCACTTTTGCCGGGGAATTTTGATGAAACATGTTGTGGAGGTACTGGTAATAGAGTACTTAAAAAGTGAAACGGGGTTCTTGTTAGTGAGCCTTAGTTTCGCTGCAATAATTAACTGAATATTTATAATCGTAGTACAGGCAATACACTTCCTTGCTCACCCATGTACCTGCTTTTTGGAAATAGTCTTACGTTTTCCTTTCATTTTCTTTTGTTATATTTACCCTCTTCACTTACGAATGTACTACAATAAGTACATTTTCTTACTTGATATCCGATCGAATAACCTCGTTTCTCATGACGGAGAGCTTCATTTACAGTATGATAGACGATTTTAAATGTAGTTCTCGGTAATGCTTCTGTTTCCATAGGTACGTATTACATTACCCTCCATTTTAAGCTGGTTTTTTGTCCCATAAAATAACCTTTGCAGCCGCTAATTTCATATTTAAGAAAATTAACGACTATTTTGAGAACGCGAAAGTAATTTGCCTTCGAATGATTTAAGATTTTATGATTAAAATAGGGATTTTTCTTAAAATCAATTAATGAAATCAATGACTAGGCGCTTCATATTTGTTTGTTGGACAATAAATAATCGGCATCGTACAGGCAAATTTGTAAGTCGGTGAGGGAAGGACAAACGACCAAACTCCTTATCTGTATTCTTATTCCCTCTCTAGCGCCTAACATCTAATGTAAAAGGGCTACAGTAAGCCTTCGGTATGATGACCTTTACTTGGAAATTTAGAATTTATCCGTGACTTCGCGTTATGATAATTCTCTTCTTAAGACAACACATTCCTCCAGATATGGCGGCTAGGCAGCCGAATCTGCAACACTGATTCTACTTAGTAACGCCCCTTTTGATTGATAAATATATTTTCCTCAAATTTAATTGCGTAAGATCAAAGGACGGACACATCTGAGCAGAATAATATTTGATTAAGGGCTCAGGTTTGGCTACGGAAGAATGCGACGTGCCTTCAGAGTTAGGCGTATTACGTATCCCTCACCTCCTCTCTGGGTATCCTCCCATTCCTTCATATTCTTACCTCATATATACTTCTCTCCCGAGCAGGTTCTCCCTTCTCTTCTGATCCACTCACTTTCTACACCGCACAAACCACAGAGACATCTCTACCCGAAATTCCTTCCCTCCATCCCCTCTCACCTCCTTTCATCTTTCACCGCAACCCTTTCCTTTCCCATCTTCGCCTCTTTCGCTCATTCTCCAAACGTTCCAAATATTCCCTTTTGTGTCTCCTCGATTTTGGACCCCTCCTGAATTTTTATTAACAATCCATTATCGCTAGGGAGGTTTTTTGCACTTACGGTAGTTGAAAGGGGTGTGAAGTTTCACTTTTTACGCTGTCAGCCTTTCCTTCAAGCCTTTCTGAGATTCCCAAAATGAAATGTTCCTACTTAGCACCTGCTTTTGATGTGTAGCTGCCGGGAGGCAATGCGAAATCGCTTTCTTCATTGTTAACTTCTCTGCTCTCAACAATCGTGTTATCGGCGATTGTTACACGACCTTGTATTGGTCGTGACAGCATTCATTGTTTGTTGCTTCGTTGATATTGTGCAGAATTCTTGATGCATATATTGTTGATATTATTATTATTAAATATATTTAGTCTTTTGGGTTAGCAGGACCTATAATGATTGCTCTCCTTATTTGTATGTAATTATTGTACATTTCTCATAGTTTTATTTGCACACGTTTGTCATTATGCTGATTATGTGAATGCATTATGTAAGCTATATTTTATTGACTTCCTTATGACTTTGAAATAATTTATTTTAAACTGTATAATGACTGAATAAATATTAATTTTATTTATTTATTTAGTTCTCGCCACGAAGTGACTGCGTTATGGTAAGGGACTGCTGTCAAGTCCCATACGATTACAAAGATTATTAGTCTTCATTTTAAAATGTTCTAATTAATTGGCTTCCATCCAGAATCACAGACTTTTGAATTGAATATAAGTTAATTTCAGCGTTTAATTTTTCTCATATGGCTACCAGTGTTTTTGGTACTACCCCTGTTGTGGATATAGTTATGGGAACTTTGGTTATATTTTTAAACTTCCATTGTTGTTTTATTTCTATTGCTAAGCTAGAGTTATTGGTTATATTTCTTGAGTATAATCTTTGAAAATTAGAGTTGAGCAATATTATCATCATCACCACCATCGTCATCATCATCATCATCGTCATCATCATCAGCATCATCATAATGGTCATCATCATCATCATCACCACCACCACCACCACCATCGTCATCATCATCATCATCGTCATCATCATCAGCATCATCATAATGGTCATCATCATCATCATCACCACCACCACCACCACCATCGTCATCATCATCATTGTTATTATCAATAATATCGTCATGATTATCATCATTTTCATCATCATCATCATCATTATAAAAATTTTATTGTTATTATTTGTTTCATAATTACGGCGGTTCACTATGCAGTCATTATTACGTAAAATACATGTTCAATTTTCGTAATTGAGGCATTCACACCTTTTCAAGTACCGACGCCCCTGTACAAACTGCGCCCCGAGATGGTTGTTTGTCTTACTCTCTAAGCCAGAAGTTGGAAACTTGCGGTATTTCGGCCACACGTTCTGTGCGGTAATTTCCTCATTTATTGGAACGGCAATCAGTCTCATATATTACTTCAAGTGAAAATAAAATGGAATATTTTCTTCTTGAGATGACTCAGAAGTTCAATTCCTTTCATTTCTACAATTTCGGTTACAAACTATTTTAATTTTGACAGAATGCTTCTCGAAGGCACCATAATGATTGTATGTGCGGCCGGTTTTATATGCCTGTCGCTGGTTTTATTCCCCATTGTGGATTGAATATACTTGTATATTATTGTATACTTATGTATTATTTTATACTTGTATTTTATACTTTTACGCCTTTCCCCTTGCTTAAATCTGGCCTAGTTCTTTATCAGAAAGGAATGGAAGACTTATGTTACGCGCAAATTACTCGGGAAAAAATTGTGTTCATTCTTGCATGTCATGCATAGTTAAATTCTGTTCTTACATCATTTTCCACAGCAAAAGCACACATTCAGTGTTCTAGTATGTAAATCCGTATTTTTACCGTGAAGGCAACGTTTGGAAGAAGTTTAATAGATCAGGTCGTTTGTGAATCTATGATTAAGTCTGAAACTTTATCTTGCCTCTACGGAATAATATTATTGTTAACTAGCTGAATGCCCCGTTTAATTCTGAACTAGGAAAATATGAGAATGCATGAGCTCGGATTCAACAATGGAATTAGTAACCATGGGGACGGTTTGTTTACAACCACAAAATTTCACAAAATATTCGTCTTTTTTATCAGAATTCTCGCAATTTCGAATCGAAAACGATTTTCTACGACCATAATAAGAACTTTCAATCAATTTTCCTTCTTTTAGTGCTTGCCTCAATTTGGTACGGCTATTCTTTCTAATTTAATTGTTCAAAAGAAGTGAAGCCTGCAAGCGGTGAATTTGAGGTTTACGTGCATTTCTTATGGAAACATTTTTAAACGTCTGGAGTCGAACTGGGGACAATTAGGCAATAAGGAGTAGCCTATAATCTATCCGGGGAAGGCATTAAACAATCTTCAGAGTCTGAAAATTGCGCGACATCTGGTTTTCGAGTTTTAGTAACATACACACCCACACATACAAACATTTTACTTTATTAGATAGTTTGTAGCTATAGTATTGTTATAAGCGTTTCGAGAGCTGAGGTCATAATGCATATTTAACTCCCACATTGAATCGAACCGGGCCGCTTTCGCCAGTGGCGAACGCGCTACCCACTAAGCTAACAGGAAGCCCTTCCGATCTCTTTCGAAATAGCGATTGTATAGGCAAAGGGAGTTTTAAAATTAAGCGTCCCGCCTACGTTCATGTTTACCCTTTTCAAGCGCTCCGCCTACGTTCACGCTTTCCTATTAAAGGGCAACTTCGTCTATCATCTCAGTCGATTCCTCTATCTATTGGATATTGTAATGAAAACTTTTAAAAGTGGGCGTAAAAGGATCCAGAAAATACCCGCGCCATGCAAAAGCAAAGCAAGCGGTTTAATTTCAACATATACATTTTATGTATGTGTAATTCGTTGTAGTCTAAGAAGAAAAGACAGTAGAATGTCGTCACTTACGCCGAAGGAAAATCAATATTGTTAACCCTGACCAACAATACAAAGGAACGACAGTTGCTAAGTAAAATAAACATCCGAAGCGTGAACTTTTATACAGCCCCTTAACAATACCAAACTGCATTATTGTATTAATTTTTCTTTATTTGTTAAAATGATATATATAATTGTTACACGACCTTGTATTGGTCG
>KZ308234.1:338712-372233 GCA_000376725.2 Ladona fulva | reverse complement strand
TATATACACACACACACATGATTCCACTTGTCATACTGACCAGAAAAACACAATATATATTTGGATTTGATGAGGCAGAATTTAGATATTACAGAATTTAATCTTCATTACGAGTAAATCCCAATTAGTTAATTGAGATGATGAGCAGTACAATATCTACCTTATTGGATATGATATTAAATGCATTGGATACATGTTTCTAAAATATAATAATTTCCAGATACACTTTGAACTGAGTCCATTCATATTACGCTAACGGTTACCTCTAATTTAACTCTCTATCTCATATTTAAATGAGTTTCTTCAAATAGCTATCCCTGTTTATCAAGCTAATCTGAAAATTTAATTTTCGCGACAATAAATAATTTACCAACATCTATTAAGCTTACTATCAGAGGAGGATTTGAATTTCTGCATGAATAAATGCAGCTTGAAATAATCCCGAGCGTTATTTAAGCAATTAATTATGGACGAAAATTTATATGTCAGCGAGTATGCAAAAGAGAAAATTTATGAGGGGTTTCAAAATGATTTTGCGTTATTCTGCATGTGCTGCTAAATAATTTAAGCATTAACAAACTGTCTTCCAATGCACCGTGTCACTATTTCAGTTGTGGATGGTTTTGAAGGTTAAAGAGATAGACTTTTAACTGAATACTATCAGACGCTAACAGAGGTTTGACAGTAGTTAACCTTACTGATTAACGCATACAAGATGGACTATATCGTTATTGATAAATGACAAAGACTTTTCATTGAGTTCCATTAATTGTTTATACACAGTCAATGGATTTTTTATAAGGTGAATGCATATGAATGAACAATGGTTTCGTACGCGACGAAAATCATTCGCGATATAAATGAGCAGTGCGAATTTGCTCCCAAGAAACGCAGAATAAGCTGGCAGGAGATTCCCGAGAAACTCCCACTGCCCCCAAGTTCCCCAGTTTCAATTATTGTTTAAAATTTCTTAGGTTTTCTAATTATTTTTACGCTCGGTGTGGTGCTGCCATCTATGTAACAAATTCAGAAATATATTTCAAACCTAAATCTTGCGGCCGAATCTATTAAGAGCGACCGGATCTTTCTGCTTACTGGTAATGCTGAAAAAAAAAATAAACCTTTGAACTTAAACGCATGTAGATTTCCCAGCAAGCTTCCGGTGAAAGGAAAAAAATGGAACACTCTTGTTAATAAATTAGAGGTTCGAAAACACTCCGTAAGCCGTTTTTCCTCATTACGGAACCCTTGAGGATGGAAACTGTGTTTCCGAAATGCTCATAGGGTATTTTCTAGAAATCGGTAATCCGGAACTGCCCGTTTGTCTCCAAACGCGAGTTCTATCCGTCGACGTACGGCTAACGGAGTGTTTTTAAACCTCAAAGTTACCAAAACACAGTCCTAAAAAAGTGTTCTCAGTATTCCCGGGGAATCATGGCGGCGACGTTGTGGAAAACGTGTCAGTCTTTACGAAGAAAACGTCGAGAATTAACAGAAGCTTCAACTTTCAGGGAGAAGAACGTTTATCAGAAAAAAATAATCAGAGATCTTGGGACCTGAACGCAACTCGCATATCTAACATCAATTCAACATTTAATAACTATTAATGTGATGTTCTCTAGTTTAAATTTTATTGCTCAGTTACTGTTCCTTTATGAAATTTTCTACGTAATATCACTGTAAACCTTTGCAATCAATAAATATATCTGGCTGCTATAAATTAGGGAAAAATCTACGTTCTTAAAAATCGAAGAGCCGAAGGACGAAAATCAATCCCTCTAGTCAGACTGGATCGGAAAAGATTGTGCTATCCGCATAATATCCGAAATACATATGCATTTCGGAAGCCTACGTCTCATTAATACTCGGTGGGATGAATAAATAACACCGTAGCAGTCTTTTTTCGAGCGCTTTGGTAATTTTGCGAAATTTTACTTAGGCGAGGAATTGCAACGAAATTCGCATCCCGTAATGATCTCTGTAGGAGGAGCGATAAGGAGGGAAAATAAAATTTCATAATCGGTCCTATCCAGGAATACGCAAACAATGAAAGGATCCCTCCGCAGAAGGGGCTAATAAAGAAAACGGGGATGAGGAAGGTTGCTTGTTATCGAAAGATAAAAGGGGATATTGCGAGAAAGATGCGGAAGTTTTGACTAGGAGAATTTGCGAGGGGGTTTAGAGAGCAGAAGGCGTATATCGGATGGAAGGGTACCGATATACGTATATGTATATCCTAAGGGTGATACAGGGCCACTATACATCTGGTTTTTCCCCGTACATGTCCCATTTTGAGAGCGTCAAAAAACTTCCGGAAGGAATTTTGTTTGCTATCCGAGATTATGCTTACGAAGGAAAATGATTACTTAAACAATAATGTACAGAATTCATCAAACAATAATTTTTATGGTGTGATAAACATTTAACTATAGAAATAGCTGTACATTATATTAATAATTGATATACATTAATTAATATTTGCTATATAAAAATAGCTGCATACAGAATTGAATATGTAAAATCAATTGCAAACGCTTGATATTCAGTCCAATATATAATGCAAAGAATTCTGTGTGATATTATAAACTGTGAATTGTAGAAAAAGTTAAATATTTCGTAGCTGTATTAAAATATGAAGTTTGTCATCCTTTATAAACTAGACCTCTTTTACTTAATCGTCCACATTTGCCCAGTTACTGACACTGTAAAGAATTCTGCCCGAAGGCCGGTTGGGACCTCATCCCCTCATATACATATGTACAGTCGGTTCCAAAAAAATTGAACGGGTTTGCTCCTGAATATTTCTACCCCTTGATCTTATGCAGTCGTTGGTACAGAGAGCTCACAATCTGGCAATGCCGTAGGCCAACCCCCTCGCAATAAAACGATCGGTCGCTTTGTCTCTCTCGTTTACGAATTTCTTGGCGAAGACCAGCCGTGCTTGTTTATGCCCACCAGTTAGAACCTCCGTCACACACCATACATACACAAGCTACGAAGAGATAGGAAAAGAAAATGAGGCTTACTGGGCGAGATGAGGAGTGAGGATTTGAACTTTTTTCTGTAAAAATCTTTGACACGTCTTTCAATTAGTTTCTGGAATTATCTATTTAAATGAAATAATTTACTTCAGGAGTTGTAGGTTGATTTGCTTACACTTGGGTAACCGAAGAATGCTGTTATTCTTTCGCGATAACCTGCAAGCGAAAAGGTCTTCGTAATTATCATAAATAGTCCATCGTGGAAGCGGTATCCTTCTTTTATCTCTCAAACAATTTGAGTTTGTTTTTGAGCATCTCATTTTGAAGTTTTCTTTTCTTAGAATTCCTGTATGCATGACCACGTTACAGGTGAACGTCCTTGCGTACTTTGGCCTTTAAAAACTTCGGAAAGAAATATTGGGTTGTTTACTCTGAAAGGATATCTAGGTGTGGTTCAAGCGTAATGAAAAGATGAAGCTGAAGCATTTACAGTCACCTTTGCTACCCTTATGGTGCAACCTGTGCGTGCTTTGTGCAGATAAATGAAAGGTTGATTTTGTGAGATACTTAACAGTCAGATCTTAAATTTCGTATGCACTCCACATATAAATTTTCCATACAGCGAACGAGTGATTAGACAAACCCTTGTTAATCATTTTCTTTGAAAAGAATCGGAGTCGGAGTGCGCGAATTTGAATCTAAATTTTTACTTCCAACATTCTACTACCAGCCATACTCCAATGACATTTACCATTCTCTCGATTATGTCTTTTTATTATCAAGCTAGATGATAGGTAGTCCTCGAAAACGGTAGTAAAATAAAAAATCTGAGTTAAGGTGCAGATGCAGCTATTTTGATATATCCTCAAAAATATTTTATTAATTCAGAATTTATTTGTGCTAATCTATAAAGGTTCTTTTCGTTAAAATTCTCACCTTTTTCTTCAGGTACAATAAGATGAAAATACACAACATGGGAAAGTAATGTATTCCTTAAAAACAAAAGTCGAGCAGCACATATTTCACTGATTTCACCTAAAGAATCTCACTCTTAAATAAAAAATCTATACTGAAATCTAATGTTAAACACTTGCAAGACAGACCATTATGAAGTATATAGCCAATTTTTATGTTAGACATTTGGAATTTTGGGTCCACTCGCTTTTTCGGAGAAGTAATTGAGTTTATAACTTTTTCTAGCAATTATCAATACTGAGCGTTGATACGGAGCCTTTCCACCGTTGTTGGCCAATTCTCGGCATTTGGGCTAATTCTTGGCATTGCTGACCAATAGTTGACATTGTTGACTAATTACTGGCATTGCTGACCAATAGTTGAAATTGTTGACAAATTACTGACATTGTCGTGCCAATTATTGTCGTCTTAGTGGGGTGTGTGCCATAGTTATGAAAATTGGAAAAACGGCAGATGTTTTAATATCTATTTCTTTCGGGAAAAAGTAATTATATACATATAAACATTGGTGTTGATACAAGGTCCATAAGTGCCATCTGCTGGAGCTAACGTAGCGATTTGCACAGAACTTGATTCTTTCATTTATTTTTTCAAAAAATTTCTCTTCGAATTATATAACGGATAGCCTTTTATCATCTGTTATTCTTGCAATTCCACTCATTTTTTGCTGTTTTATAAGTGAAATATATGTTGGATAAAAACGCTTGGAAAATAACCATCAGCGATGGAAGATTCCACCTTGACCGCTAATGAATATTAAATTCGCTGTTACACTGTGAGCATGCGTAGCCAGCGGCTTTTAGAATACATGCGAAAATTTTCGGCGTTCAGATTAACTTTATATTAATTCCTTCAAACTAAATAATGCTCATTTTAATTATTTCGTTTCTCTATTTTATTCACGTAATCCAGTAAAATCGAAATGGAAAATATTCACCATATTTATTTAGTGATTTAATTCCAATTGCCGTACTCAGTTTTGACGAAATCATATGGTTTCACGAGCATTCTTCTAATTAAAGGAACATTCCTCGCTCACGATTTAGTGCGTCCTAATTTCAACAGATTGCGCTGGATAACTTCAAAATTGGATCTAAATTAGGCCAATACGGCAGAATTTTTTACCCTGACTTTCCAAAGTTGCCGCAATCTTCCTTTTTTTGCCTTCTGCATTTCTTAAAAGCGCAATTGGTCCGGTGTTTCCGAGAATTCTATGAAAGATTTCCAGGCTTAGCCAAATGAGGGAAATTCCTGCTTCTAAATTCTCGGTAGCATTGATCGTTTAACCGCTTCCCGAAAGAAGCACTCTAGTAAAAGCTTTCGAGGTATACCTGCACTTTTTTTTCGTGTTTCGTATTTAGGCCTTCAATTTAGATGAAACGTGTTTCTCGGGAAAAACCAAATCTAGCTTTGGCTCTTCCCCCGGGAAAGATTTATCCCTTTTCAAAGTCTAGGGCATTTGAGAAAGAAAACCTCAGGGAGGCGTCAACCTTTATTAATCCGATGATTTAGGTAATCTCCCATAAGACGTTTTTGTACAAAATATGAATTCTTCTGCGACTTATCGATTCATTTGGACTGGTGCAAGGCTAAACGAATATCTCAAGAACGAGTTGCTCAACTCTCAATGGGTCCGTAAAGTATACTATTTTTTTTAAGGGTACATCGAGAGTTGAAAGGAGCTGATAGCTAAATAAAATGTATTTTTCCGCTGTCGATCACGTTTCGTTGGATGATTGTGGGAATAGAACCCTTCATTCACTAGCGAATGCACGGGGAGAGGAGGTAGGGCAATTACCCCCTCTCTTGGTAACTTTGTGGTACTAGTAATTGGCCCGGAATCTGCCAAGGACCTTGAATTAAAATCCGGTTTTAACGTTTTTCCATGATCGCTATACGTCTATAAAATATAGTATATACCTCAAAGTGGCATTAATAGAGTTAATTGGAGATGAGTTCATAAGAAATACCTACCTCCCCCGATGAGTATCTGGAGGTACCCATGCCTTTATTCCCCAAACATATCTACAGACAGTTATTAATTTCAGCGTACAATTTAACCTGGAAATTAAACAGGAATTTTAATACATGAAGCATGTTCTGTTTAATAAATATCAAACTTAAGAAAAGGGTATCGAACCGTAATATTTCCCTTGTGTATTTTTGATTTATTTATGTAATTGTTTTCAATCAATAAGAACAATGATGACAATTAACAATGTCGTGAGACGCGTGGCCATCCTCAGACAACATAATTTGATGTCTTAATTGTTGAATTTCTTTCATTGCAACAATCAGTTGTTGAAAAGTGAAGTTACCAAAGGAACGACAAAGGCTTCGAGCCGTAATTTCATTAACTCCAGTTCAATTTAATACCAAATTTAGGTTTAGCTTCGGAATCGCTCCTTCTGTCAACGACAAACCGGTTAGAACCGCTTTCTTCTTCTAGTTGAAAGATGCGGTTGCTTTAAAAGGCCTGAAGATTTTAGATTGATTTTTGAATTTGAAATATAGTTGGCAGCAAAAAATAGTGCGTAAAATATTGGAGACCTTAGAACTTGAACGCACCTTACAGTAAAGAGGTGGTTCACCCTTAATACGTTCTAAACGACTGAGCATCGGCCTAACAAAAGAAATAAATAACGATTTTATTTTTCATGGGATACAGACTATAAATTCTACTCTTCTCTCTAACTCATCGTCAATTTTAAATTGAAATAATAAGTAAGTAATAAAGAAATCTGATTCAAATTATTAAGGAATTTAGTCGTAGGATTAGGAAAATCTAGATGAAGCTTAGGAAGAAGTATTCACAGTACGGTTCGGGGCTGTGAATATTCTGAGCGAACCTGAGATTAATAACTAAAATACTGTATAAAAGATAACCTTAACGTTAAATAGAAATAAAAACGTGTTAGAAATAATAAAAACTCTAATAATATAGAAAAAATAATGAATACATATATACTAACAATAAAATCCACAACAAAATACTTCACAACTAGAATACTTCGTGAAATTCTATGAAATCTTAAATTAATGCATAAAATGATTATAAATAACTATGTAAAACCTAGGCGATACAGAAATATTTCGCAAAGACACTTTTCATAGTTTCTAAGATTCAAAAAAAGTTCACAATTAATTAACAGTTCGAATAAAGGTATCAAAAACAAACATTAAATGATAAATGAAAATTAAAGTACAGCAATTATGTAAAAATACACAATAATTCATAGTAAATAATGAATGACGTTTATTACTTCCAGATTTGAAGCACCAGAGTTAAATAAATCCTGATACTGATGAAATGAGCGAAATAAACAATTTACAACGAAGATTATTGGATATCAAATATTTGAAACTTCATTATTGTCTCATAAAACATTGAATCCCCTCTTACATTAGGTACAGAACTTGAAAACCAACACATTCTTATGGAGGTTGGTCTCATGCATTTGTTCTCATTGATACTGTAATTGTAATTTGATTGTGTTATTGTAATTTGATTGTGTTATTGTAATTTGATTGTGTTATTGTAATTTGATTTTGGTATCATTGTAATTTCCACTGCTTTCATTTCTGCGTAAAAACTATTGCAACTAGAATGGATACAGAAGAGAATAATATCGCCGAAATTTCCTTTAACGATTAGTCTGCGATGAAAACTCGTATTATATAATTGAATCCACTGAAAAATATGCAATGAAATTTAATATACACGATATTCTGGAGAAAACAAAGGCAAAAAACAACAGTCGTAGTTACTACGGATACTCCGTCAGTTGATTTTAATTTCGCAATCGCATCATTGTGAATTGGTCGAATGACAGAGAATCAAAAGTTTGAGTACGAATTTTCCATTAAATGATTGTGCTAGTCAGTAATATCTTATAAGTTTTTTTTCAAATTTGCATAGTTTTTGTGAGGAAATGTTTACTCAAACTTTATTTCTTAACCAATACTAGATAAAAGATGGTTTCAATAATGACAAACGTTAAAACTATTGAAATTTTAGGAATATATATTTGTAATGATCAAGGGTAATAAGAGAACTCCGATGTTATGCTACTGATTTGAAAGTGATACTAATTTTTCTTAAAAATACTTACTTTTCTTGGCTTGTAGTTTTGAAAAACATGCATACATTCGGTGTCTTTTGTCTCTCTGAAGGTTTACGTCACCCTTAATTCCCTATTCACTGCCATTTTCTTCTTCTCAACTGACAGATAACCCTTTTATAACTCCCTTTTTATCGTCCAAAAACTTTTGTAATTATTTTCCGTTGGTCCTTCTCTCGTTTCACCTTCATTTTTGATCAAAAACCTGTTCAATCTGTAGCGGGTTTATTAGAAGTCTTAATTGAAATTTCTTATACCTTTGCGCATTACAAAAATGTTCTAACGTTCGGTAGGTGCATGAGCCTATGCGCCTTTAACTAATTCTTACTAAATTGCGTTAAAATTTCAACCTTTTGGAATTACATACATACATAAGTTTTCTACCTTTCGGTAGGTTCGGTAGGTGAACTGATATTCCTATTCAAAGTCAATTTCTTCACCTCCTGATACCACCACCCTTCATGCCATATAACAACTTTCGTCTCTCTTTCCCTCTGATTTTTCCCTTTTATTCTACCCTCAATTACGTTCTTCAGCAATCCCTCTCCTCTCAGTATTTGACCCATCCATTTCCTCTGTCGACGTTTAATTACTTCGATTAAAACCCTCTCCTACCCGACCATCTCTATTACTTCTGTGTTTGTTTTTGTATCTATCCTACTCAATGTTTCCATTCCCCTATTGCGTATTAAAGGTACGACAAAAACACGTGACAGATATTGTGATATGTAACAAGAATCGTTACTTACGTTACTTCTTTATCAATACTCGTCAGTTTTTCGCCAGTACTCCTAGTGTATAAAATGAGAAAGATGAAACGCGACAAAAAAGTGTAAAAGATCTCTCAGAGGGGGTGAAAGGCTTAGAAAAGAGATTTGCGATAAAAGGAAGTCTGGGTTGGAGAGTACACAATAGTTGCACGTACCTTAGCTCCCCATCCTCTCCTAGGCGCCGTCGAGAAGAAGTAAAGATCACCAGCTTCCCTACGGATGACAGGCAAACCAATGAGCACAATTTCCCTCCTCCCAACGAGCTGTTTCCCCAACTAGTTTCCTCTCTAACTCGCTTGCATCGTGAGTAATACTTGTAAACTCCGATGCACGGGGAAGCTAGTCCCGGCAAAAGCGTCAGTACCTCTTCATCATTTACTTAATGCGGCTTCCCGCAAAGTCACGTCTTCCCTCTCTGATTACAAACTACTTTTCCTTTTGGAGAGCTGGAAGGAAGAGGGATTGATGGAGAAAAAATATCCAGCCCGGAAGATTGATTGATTGACTTATTTTGGGAGTTTGTGACTAAAGAGTCTATTCTTATATTGAAGGCTCAGAGATGGAAAGGGGTGGAGTGAGTGGTTATCGGAAGAATTAAAGGAAAGGAGGAGATTGAGGATAACAGAGCGAAAAAAGAGGTTGGAGAAAGGAACAGAATGAGGGGAAAAAGCTTCGGTTAAGCTCGTCCTGTTTAACTCGAAAGTCACTGCCGTATTTCGCGGGGAAGGCTCGTCTATTCTGTCATAATGGAATAACGTAATTTCCACGAATCACTCCTGTTTCCTTGCAGGGCAAATATTTAGCCGCCAAGGAAGTAAATTGCAGTTCACTTTGAGCATTGTTAATTATGAGTTGAAAGGTTTGCGAATGTCTATTCATTTTTTTGCCGAGCGGATGTCATCATTAATCTATTGGATGCAAATTGAAGCTTTATTTAACCATTACGAGCGTTGCGTTGGCGTCTATTTTTATTTTCGGGGTAATAATGTTTGTGGAATGCATCAACACTTCGCGGACGTGGGTTGGCCAATGCCAACTTCTCGCGGGGGGGAGTGGGATCCTCAATGCGACTGCAATGAAAATATAAATTTATATTCAGTGTCACAATAGAGTATCATACGATATGCAAGAGAGAAAATTATCGGATGTTTTATAATAGATGTTTAAAAGGGCATAGTTCACCTCCATATTCACGAGTTCTACTTCAATCCACATCTATAGATAAAAAATGATTGTAAAGGATTTACATGTACGTCGTCGTGATATTTCCGTTGATAGTGAGCGAGGATCCGAGTAAAACTTTTCCTTCGTACAACGTAGGTTTATTTTTATGATTCAAGTTTAGACCTCGTTATCGTCCGTTGTGATGGGAACCTTGGGCTTGAAAATAAATCCATGTAGTACGAAGTACCAGTTTAATTTTATATCTCCCTTATTATATAGCACAACCACAAAGTCGAGGCAATGGTGGATCACGTTGCAATTACTAATATTAATTCTAAAAATATTTTTACATAAAGTGCTCATGTAAATTGTAAATAGAGAATTTAAGGTGAAACCAAATGTCAAAGTTCCCGATTTTTTTCCAGCATTTAATGTTAGATAAAGAAACAATTTAGTATTTAGAGAGAAGTTAGAGCTTTGGTTTCTTAATAATCATCTCAGTTTAATCATGATGACATATTGATCAGCAAATTTTTATAAGTATGCCTTAGTTCTCTGTTAGGCATTTATGGGAGGATTATTCATAAATACTAGCAACTCCAAGGTTCTAGCTATTAATTTTACATAAATGTCGCATTCGAATTTGTATCTATTAACTCTCCACTTCAACCTTCAACTCAACTTGTATCTATTAACTCTGCTAAGTATTCTTACCCAAAATTCTACTTTAGATGAATCGAAAATCATGTTGGTATGTAGGATTATTCAAGCGCCGTTTTCTCAAGAACCTTATGAGGTACTGTAGCAATACCTTGGGCGTTTCTAACTCGTTTCTTTTAACTTCGACGAAAATGGATACTTTAGCATAGGACCCTAATTAAAATTCTCGGAAATCGGAATTTATACAAATATTTCAAATTACATTCATCCAAATTGGACCAAATTATTCTTCTTGGCGACTTCCAGACTCATGCTAACCAATGTATAATTAATTACCAACTAGTGATTGCCAACAATTTATTAATATCTAACAATCCGATCTCCTACAGTGAGACCATTCACAATCAGTAGCAATCATTTACCAACAATAGGTGATTATTGGCATTAAAATATATTAAATCACTGTAATTATTTAATTTAAAACAGCTTCCATTATTCCTTTCCCACTCGGAAATAGATGACAATGTTATCTAACATTACATTTTATCTCTAACAGTCGATATCTAACTCTGGGCTCTCGAATAGGCAAGTGGGCAACGCGTTCGACTTCAGTGAAAGCGGTCCGGATTCGATTCCAGGTGGGGACGTGGAAATATCGACAGCTGTCGAAGTACCTCTAACAATACTACTACTACGATCTCCAACAATGAGACCGTCCACAGGCAGTAGTAATCAATTATAACAATTAGTAATTATTAGCCTAACGTATTTGAAATCTATATACGTATTTCCGTCATTCAAAACAGTTTTCTATTATTCAGAATAGATTACATTGTTTTATTTTTATCATTCAGCGGAATTGAAAATATTCAATTGTACTGTAGGTTTTATGTAACTCGGTTATTGCGCCATTGTTTTGAATTGTTACGTAATTTTTGTATTCTTACGTAAATGTTTTGAATTATTGGTGTTATTATATGGATATCGGAAGGCGTGACTTGGTGGAAGGACATTATAGAATAAAAGAAACTTTGTACTTTTCCAAAGGGATTTTAATTTGCCACCGGTTTCGTAAGAGTACTTACATCTTCGGCCTGAAGAATCAAATTAAATTAAAACCCTGTGGAAAAGTACAAAGTTTCTTTTATTCTATTGGTGTTATGTATATCTTGTAGCTCTTATAATGTTACGGTAGCCCTCCATCGCCTATCTTTACTCATATTCAACCTTTCCTACTTCTCCAACACTCATCTTTCTTCTATTCTTTAATCCGGACCGCGCGGTGCGCGGGCGTTGCCTCCTCGAGAAAAATTCCGCATGAATATTTCCATATCTCTCAGTTACCTCCGGAAGAAACAATTTGGTCCCTCCCTCACTCCCTCCAAGCGCCCTCTCATCTTTAAACATATTTTCTTCATTTCTCCAATCGATATGCCAATATACCACCTTCACTTTTCAAAATCTCCCCTCCCTCAAACTCGCTCCAATCCCTTCCCCTCACCTCATTTTTTATTCTCCAATGATTTTCTCAGATCGGTCCATTTCCGCCTCAATTCTCCTTATAATCCCCTCTCCAGCATTTACCTCGCTATCGAGTCGACGAAAAATCCGAGGACTCTGGGTGGCAATATGGAAATCGTGGGATACTAAATCCGCTGGCATTAATCCGAAGGGAAGGCTTTTGTAAATGGGATTTGATTTTTACTTTCACCGTACTACGGCCATTATTCCAATTAAAGGAGCTGGAAATCGACGTCCTGGAGAGGAAATGTTGAACTTTGATACAAGCTGAGATCAGCTTCTCGACAAGGATTTCTGAGTCATTCTGTTTCGTTTATGGATAATTTATTACCTCAATATTTTTTATGGAGATCGCTTACTGATGGACCTCCGATTAAAATTTGCTTGCATTAACATTACTAATCTAAGAGAAGCAGTTATAGATTAATAGCGATCACTGCGTCGTTTATGGTGATTCAGTTATTCGTATTTGGAATTAATAACCCTATTTCTCAGAAGAGGTTTTTTACTTATAAGATTATTGCGTCATTATGTTGAATTATTACGTAATTATTTTGGGTTATTACGTAATTATTTGGGTTGTTTGTGTTATATATGATTTATAAGCCTTATAATGTTACTATAATCCTTAAAAATGATTTTTGAAGTAGGTATTGCAATTTTTTAAATTAAAGCATATATTTTTAAAATTAATGTCAACTTCGAGGTATGGCGGGAATCAATTATATTGGACATTATATTGGATTAAAAAGTCATGTAATCGAACTATTTTTTTCCCGAATATCTTTATTATATTCTGTTCTTTCATGCGCATTGTTCTTTCCATCTTTTACCTCAACATTTAACTTTTTATAAACGCCATTTTGTAACTTATCTATCTCGCATGGGTAATTTTACTAGTCACATGTTAACTCGTGCTTTATCCATTACGTAATTATTTAGAGAAATTCAATATTATTATCGAATTTCGGTCTAAATTAAACTATACCCAATTATCTTCCCGTCCTAATTTATTCAACCTAGCCTTACCTTTTACCCGATCCAATGATTTCTCTTTCTAATGATGAACTGCGATTCAAAATATATAGGCATAACACGTTATAAGGAGGTAAAGGAAAGGCGATGAGTGGGGAATATTAAGGCACATGAACGTACCAAAAGGTAGAAAACTTACGTATGAATTTAATTCAAAAAGGTTGAAATTTTGACGTACTTCAATTTTCCTCCTTTGCATTTTAAAGGTTAAACTGACGTTTTCTTTCTTTTAAAACGTTCAGAATCATCGGCGTCACAGCCTCGTACCCTTTGGCCTTTCACAAAACTGTTCAGGAAACTTTTAGATTTCATTTCATTCTATCCAACTATAAACAAATATATAAAGTTGACTAATCATGACTTCGTTTAAATATCTCGGTGTATCCTAATAGAGTTGATTTATGGAAAATTTACGAAATAAAATTTCGAATTGGATTTTGGAGGAACAGTATAATATCAAATTTAAAATAGGAGAGCTATGATAGTGCTATAGTAATATCAATTTTCACTCAGAGACGGTAACGGAGATAGGTTTTTCTGCGATTTTCCATTATATACATACGATATATACATGCATAATTATTTTCCATTATAGCTACGAATTTTCCCACAGTCATGTGTATGACTTTATATATTGTATCATTAGCTGTTTAATAATTATATATCATGCTCTTTCGTTCATTTGCCTATTTAGGAGAGAAACATAATTTTAGTCTAGTAATCTGTTGCCTCAATTCGCATTTGTACAGTCATTATGTATGCTTCGATAATGCTTATAGATTAAATTCGCCGCGGTAGCTGTTAGAATTATTGCTGTACTGACTCCTTTTTCCAAGTTGAATGTCAGATCGAAAAGTTTTTGCGAAATATTTTAGGCGTCGGTTATTAGTATTACTAAATAAATAACGTATTTATTTAACGAATTAGACTTGCCAACAATTTATTAATATCTAACAATCCGATCTCCTACAGTGAGACCATTCACAATCAGTAGCAATCATTTACCAACAATAGGTGATTATTGGCATTAAAATATATTAAATCACTGTAATTATTTAATTTAAAACAGCTTCCATTATTCCTTTCCCACTCGGAAATAGATGACAATGTTATCTAACATTACATTTTATCTCTAACAGTCGATATCTAACTCTGGGCTCTCGAATAGGCAAGTGGGCAACGCGTTCGACTTCAGTGAAAGCGGTCCCGGATTCGATTCCAGGTGGGGACGTGGAAATATCGACAGCTGTCGAAGTACCTCTAACAATACTACTACTACGATCTCCAACAATGAGANCAACAACAACAGCAGCAGCAACAACAACAACTATAATAATAAATAATAATAAATACAATATAATTGTTGTTATTAATTTATTCTGTTATTAAGTCATTCTTCTCTCCCGAAAATGGCAACATAGTTGCCGAAATATATGTTGAGAACAATACTTGCACCCCAACCCCTGCTGGTTGGAATTCTTCAGTTTGCTCGCAAATAACTGCTTTTCTCGAACTCTAATGTCTTACTACAGCCGTGTAGCCTCTTCCTTATAGATTGGCCCAAAGAAGTCTTAAAAAATAATACAGATGTAAATTCAAATTGGGCAAACTCTAGCGTTCAAAACAACGTAATTTCCTTTGTACACCTAATTATTACTAGAAATATCCTTTAACTAATATGTCTTCCAAAAATTTTCCCTTTTCTGTTCCTGCACTGATGAATGCCTTATTTGCTCGCTTCCATGATCGTGACAAAGAAACAGATAACTACATCTTGTAATATGCAAATCAAACTGATTAAGAAACACTCCTAATAGGTCGTAAAATTGGCCCAGCAATTTGTCATTGTAAACTCAAAATGCTATAATTACCTCTTCATGTACCAGATCATACCTCTTCATGAAGTCTACCATTAATTATCACCTTACTATTACATTGCCCTTAATTCCCTGCGTATTCTTAAGGGAAAATGCATGAGCTAGGGTTCAACAATCGCATTAGTCGTCATGGAAACGGGTCGTTTATAAATTTTACAGAATATTCATGAATTTTTCATTCAAATTTTCAATTTTAATTTTTTTCAATTGAATTTTTCATATACAAAATGATTACACTTTTGAATCAAAAGCAATATTCAATGACCTAAATAAGGTTTATTATTTATTTTCCCTTATCTACGTGCTCGTCTTGATTTCATACGGCTATGTGTCAGCATTTAAGTGTATGAAAGAAATGAGCACTGCAGGCGACAAAAGTGAACTTTAGCTGCATATCTCATAGTTACGCCTTGACTAGTTTGGGGTCGAATTGGGGGCACTTAGGTAAATGAAAAGAAGCCTTTTATCTGCGCAGTGAAGACATTTAAAAATCTTTAAAGTTTGAAAGCTGTTCACCTTTTGGTTCTCGAATTTTCGGGGAACGCATGAACACACAAACAAAGCTTTCTACCTTATTTATGAAATTAAAGAGGAAACTCCGTGGTCACTTCCTGCTCGTAGAATTTCCGGGGATTTCAACGCCACGCAACATCGATTTTCGCAATAAAATGGGCAGCAGGAATGTTAGTGTTTGGCATCCCTGTACCTCTCTCTGAATGCCTCCCTAATTGTATCGGCCTTTATGAACCTGCACAGTGGAAGCCCCATGGCGTTGGATGGAACACACTTCGGCATACGGTCCTAGTCGTTGTTATGATTTTGTTTGATCTCATTTTTCCCGGAAAATTACGACTGAGGACTATAGATCAAAAACATCTTCTTTGTGAGTAGAAATAAGGGTACCTGGAAAGCGAAGAGGATAATGCGGCTTCGCTAGTTGCATTTTTTTTATGAGTCGGAAACGTCAGAAATAATTTCTCCTCTATTTCCCTAAACAACTGCCGCTCTGGAAAAGCGTTTGGAGTCGATTTTTTATTAATAGCGCAAATAAAATACTCGTATCTTCTGGGTTTCTCTCAAAAAAACCATAATTTGGGGAGTTTTTCCCCAAAAACCAAATCTTTGCGTATTTATAAGTATCTATATTTAGTTATTAGTTTATATTAGCAATATTTTATATACTGTATTTAGAATTCTTCTTTTATCCATGTTTGAAGTAGTGTTGAGATTTTTTTTACATAGATTTAAGTTAACTTCAGCTAATTATTTTAGTTATTAATGTAATATTAGTAATTATGCCATGTAATATCTCCAGAGGTTAGGTGGAAGAGAGGCTGTTTTGGCCTAACCACGCCGAAAGAATATATAATAATAATAATATCAGCGGGCCTATTTTTACCTGCCGCCCATCTCTGTACAGTAAAATTTTCCTGTAGACAACGCATGTCTCAAAAACTTAATTCAAGGTATAATGGGATAATTACTCAAGATTGATTTATAAGAATAATTTTTGTGGACACGACACATTCACGTAGGTAGCCAAACCTGGTTGTGTAGATTGGTATCTCCGTAAAGATCGACATGAAATGTTACGAATACAATATACGAACGGAATTATTAGAAATATTTTCTATCGTACAGTTACAACTAAGAAGTTAGTCAGTAAGTTAGTTAGTCAGTATAATGATAATACATTCGAGAATTTTATCCACTGTTGCATTAACATCTTCATCCCTCTATGTAAGATCATCAATCTTGTAGTAATACTTCTTCGAGAATCATTTTTCGTTGTCTATTCTAAGTGCATAAATATTTCCCTAGTTATGAAATTTCAAACATTATCGGTCTCGACTGTCAGTTTTATTATCTAGGAATCATTCATCACCCACTTAACAGGAAACTTCAATGCCTAGTTTCTAAGTACACAGTTAAGTTATTTAAGTATCCGGCATGAATATCCCGCATAGCTTCAAATTGATGTCAGAGGCTGCAATCATGCTTAAATACCCTATTACAGCTGAATACCTGAAGCAGCCATTCTCACTTCTGTTTCAAGTACTCTGTCTTATTTTTGGTTGCCGCAATCAAGCCCCTCTACCGCCACCTCCTTTAAATCTTCGGTTTTTCTCTAAGCCAAACTTTTTCTTTCATCCTTAATCAGACTCATCTTTCTCCAACACTGATTCCTTCCCATTGAGCCCCTATTAAAAACACGTGCAATGCAAAAGTCCATCCTATCAGTTGCGTAGCGAGGATTTTTATGGTTCTCCCTCCCCAAGAGGGTTAAATCCTTTAAGAATGATATCACAATCTAGACCCCCAATCTCAGAATGATCAATTTCTTGTCACAAAAGTATGAATCTCCTCGTTCTCTACCCAGTTAAATTTTTAAAGGGAGTTTTTGTGTATGATTATACCGGGCCAAGTAAGGTAAGCATATACTCTCATTTGTTCTCATGAGGTTCTCTCATTTGTCTTGGACCTCCTCCCCACAGGTATATCCTAGCCCCTGCATCCTATGGATATGAATTGTTCTTTCCTGATGTCTTTCCTAGTATCTATGTAATAAATGACGCATCTATGTTATAATGGAAGCAATTATAAAGTTAAATTTTATAAATACCCCCTCAGTTACTGCTACTCTGTTAATCTCTCCCTCTGTCAAGTTCCTTCCATTCCCTGGACCAACGCTGGGTTTCCGGTTTGCCAAGTGGGTTGCGCATTATCCTTTGAAGAAATCGGTCCCGACCTTGATTTCCGGTGAGAGCCCATAAGTGCGAAATGACTTTAGCTGTTGAAGCACTTTTATCAATACTACTACTATGAAGTAACGAAGCTTAAGTACCCGATTGGCTCAGCTCATTTAATTGTGCTAGTCTACCTTAGTTGGATGATTCAAAAGGTAAAATGTAATTGTATATCTGTTCGTGTTAATTAGTTCTTGAAGGAAAGTATTAAATTCTTAATTAATGTAAAGGAAGTATTCAATTCTTAATTAATTCCGGTCAAGTCCCTGGTTAAAATGAAGCAGCATTAGAGATTGTTGAAACCTCTTAGGTAATTTGAAGCGTAATGCCATTGTCAGAAGTGTTCTCAACAATTCAACACGTGGCTTTTCGTAGATACGTACGTTAACAATGTACCTATATTCGCTGTAGTTTCCACATTATAGCACGTTTTATTGTTTGCTCAGAATTACGATAGCTTTATCGACCATTTTTCCATACAATATAGCACATTATATTTTCGTAGTGAGAAGGTGAATGTTTCTTTACTTCAAACGAAGCAGCTGAAAACTTTATAATGATATCATTTATGGTATAGAAACGCCTTTGGCCTTTCGATAACCATAATAAGAAAGAATTCGTGGGAATCTGTTTGTCGAAACTCAGTTGCTATTATAATGATCATTATCTGCGAAGTTTAAGAAGTGCGATTTTTTTCATATGGAGACACCGCGTTAGTTTGTCATCATTCTTAGTAGTTGTATTTCAGCTTAAATTTTGCAAAGTTTTAAGTAGGAATGGAGAAAATCACAGATGCCGAGTTATTTTATTTTCTTTATGAAAGTATGAGTTTAGAGTAAACTGTCATTCTAAAGAATTGCTATATTAAATTGAAATATATATCCAGACCTATATAAGGGGAAAGGGGACCTATACAAGACCGCTTTAAGTTTCAAAAAGGCCCGTCTTTCCAAAATTTTGTGAAGAAATTCTCATTTCAAAAACTTTGTAGAGGAGATAAGTATGTTAGATTGATCATAGGAAAATGGACGATCGAAGGAAGAATTTATTTGATCAGTCGCTAATTAAAAGTACACCTGTCTTAACAGATATTCTCTTTAACTCCTGTCATAAATACATTATTTATCTGTGAGCATTTAATATATGTACTTTTGAAATACTGTCCACCATTATGATCGAATAATTCAAAAAAGTATCAATTTGCTAAGTTATGGCTGATTCATTATTCTTTGATTCGGGTGTCCTCAGCATTAGTTTTTTTTTTCAATTTTTTTCTTGTATTTAGTCGACTTTCTCATAATATTTAGTAAATGAATACCATCTATCACCTCGAACTGTTGACGTAGGATCACGTGAAGTTTGGTTTTGTTTTACTGGAGTTTGTTTTAGCCCTATTTTCTTTTAATACACGAGTGGGTATATATTTCTGCAGCTCCAACGTCTACTGATACACGTTGTTTGGTCTTTCCTCTTCTTTCCCGGATTCCTTCGTCTATCTGGATTTTTCTGATGACCAATTGGCTCGGTAGATTTGATGGTGCTAATTTTTTGAGGCCTTATGTCCGTTTGCTTGCACCGATTCGGTCAACTGGTCATGTTTCCAGGAATGTGTGGATTGAATTGGACTCCAATCTTTTTCTCCCATAAATAGATTTGTTCGCATGCGCTTTTATGTGATTTGTTTTCGGATGGATTCATTTTTTGGTTTCCGTTCCTGATTTTGGCAATTTGCCCCTTCGCCTTTATTTTTTGGTTTTCAGAATTTTCTCTTAATTTTTTTTCCTTTATTCCTAAATACTTTCGCTGTGTTTTGTGTTGATGATTGCACAAAACGTGGAATGCCTCTTGTTTTGTTACTGCTGTACGAAACTGGGTTTTACAGTTCCAGGAGAAGCTTTTTTTCTCGTAAAGATTTCTTATTAATTGGAAAGCTGTATCCATTTTCTGGAAGCTAGATGATAGTAATGATACTGGTTTATCTTTGTAGGCATTCTATTTCAACTAAACTCAGTTTATCGATAAAGTTCGTATTGTCTCGTGTGTCACTCATTTCAGAGATAGCGCAAATTTTTTTGCTGAAACATAAGCTTAAATCTTTGAAAGATATCTTCGTATTTCTATGTGCGAGGAATATTTCACCACTTTCAATTCTGCAAAAATGACTTCTGCATCCTTTTTCCACGGGAATGTCCCTAATTTGTCCTCGAATTGGTAAATCCTCATTTTCCCGCCATAGGTCTCTTATCACCTTAAGCTCGAAATAAGTCAATATTAGAAATATGTGTAATGTCGCTAGAATAACCAAGACCATCGGTTAAATCGCTAGTAATTCCTCAGGTGCTGATTGTAAATTAGTGGAAGTTGTGGGGTAGAGATCCTACCTCGCGAGAGATTGAATTTCTCGGTATTTGCCGGTTGGATTAATAGAGATGTGATATCTTTGCCAAAGTGCCTATCAGCTCCTCTAAGAGGGAGATCTGTTAGTTCAGAGACTTTAGGGTGTCTATGAGAGAGGTGTTGATGAGAAAGGATGCAATATCACACCCAATTTAGTGGTAGAACGATGCACATCACTCAAAGTTGTTGCGACGAATTCAAGCGTTTATTTTGTGGAAATCTGAATACAGGTGCCTGTATTACGTAATAAAGGTACAGAAAGTGAAACTCTCACTGTTTTTTGGGACGTGTTGGAGTGTTATTACTTAATAAATAGTGCATGAGTGTATTTAAGTACTGGATGAAGTTATGTATATTTTTTACAGTTTTGAGATATCTTAAGTATGGCACTCTCTCTTTTGTCAATTTCATAAATAAAAAATGGAATAGATTATGTAAGTATATAGATGGAAAAAAAACATGTTTGCCTGAAGATGCCTAAGTTTAAAAATGATAAAATGACATGTTTTGAAGTATGCTTTACATACAATTAGACAATTTCTACAATTGTATGTAAATTTGGCAAGGGATAGCCGTAGATCACGTTTTACTTTTTGTTTATGTTTCTAATTTTGTCCTTAGGTTGCTTTCTGCCACAGGAAGTTAATAAATATTATTATTCCTCAAAATACAGGCAACTAAAGAGCAAAATTACCCAATTATCTTTAGCGTTCTTATGTTTATAGGAAATGCAAGGAACTTTTCTATTTTATTTTGAACGATTATTTTGACGGGAAATTTTCCTTTCCACAGTCATAGAGATTTTCTTTGAACTCGGTTATTCCTTTGATGCTGCTGTGATGGCAGAGATGACTCGTCGAAAGACTAATGTAACAAGAAAGAAAAGAGCTTCATAATACCTTTCGAGGCACCTTAACCTAGTAGAGTACTTCTCGCTACTAAAACCTCAGTTCTTCTCAGATTCCGCAGTTCCTCAATTTAATTTCTAAACTCTAGAGCAACCAGTCTTCCCGAAATTACGTGAAGGCGAATTATCCGAAGAAGCTACGGAGCTAATTTAATCTACGGGGCCTAAGCCGGCGTTATTATACCCTTCCGCTTAGACAAACATTAGCATCAAGTCGCAAATACCTTTATACATCAGCGAAACTTTGATCTCTGGCAAAGTTACAAAGAAAAGTCGGCGCCCGAAATATAGAAAGTCTCCGTTTTCATCCAAACTTTCCCATTCTCTCGTACCAAGACTGCTTTACAGCATCCCTCCAAAGAAGCGAACTTTGGGCGAAGTCCCCACTCTAATTGACTGCAAGCGCAAGACAATGAAACTCGACCACATCGAGCACTCAAATGACCGCTGGCGAAACTCTTTCGCCCCTGAGTTTCCGAGGCAACGGAACAAACTTTCTTCCCGGCGCTTTCGCGTTCTGTTGTTAGCGTTTTCCATTTCTCTTCTTCGCATTAATTTTACTCTCTTTACCCGACATCCCGCGTGTTTGCTTTTCCGTCCGGGATTCATTAAGATTGTAATGGTTTCCGTGGATTTCGGTTTCGGATTTTTCGGGGTTTTCTTCCCCGTGCTTTAGTACTCTTCTCCGATATCGTGGAGTTGTCCTCGTTTTGGCTTTTTTGCTTTCGGTCGGCATTTCATCCTTTATACACACGGCCATTGTTTCATGCTATCCGCGTTCCCCTTTATTAGTCTTTTTTCCCTCATATTTATCCGAAATAGCCGTTGTAGGAATAAGCACCTACTTCTACCACATTGTCTTGATTTATTTGTCTTTAGATATAGGATATGAGGTATGAATGATTCTTAATAATGGCGATCATTTTGGTCAGTACATATTGTTAACTCTTTCTTTTACATATTCGGTTACAAAGGGTTAGATATAAGACGGTATTAGGAAGTCTCAATTTCGTCGTTCAATAAAGGCGTTTTATTGTTATTGTTGCTGCTATTGTTATTATATAGGATGCTAGGGAAAGTGATATAAATAGGATTGTGCTGTACTTACATGGCCTTATTTAACGCATAACATTACAGCTGGTGAAGAAAGCAAGGGCAAACTTCCTCTCACCTTGTCAAATTGCCTTATCACCTCTGTAATATTTTACTGGATAATAGCTGAGTGGTGGAGCTTTCAACCAGTTTTTGAGATGTGGATTGCGCAGACGGATAGAAGAAGAAGCAAAGCTTACATAGATTAGAGAAAAAGTATTACTTCTTCCAGTTTTGAGTGAAAGTTTTGATAACAATGAGGGCTGTAAATAATGGTCACCAACTTCTCCTTTAAAATGTACCATTCTAAATACCACTGTGATCACCATTAAAGTAATGTGATGAGGACTGATAAACGATTGCCAGCACTTGTTCCATCCATCGGAAAATCTTTGAGCGGGTCCTGGAAATAAACTCTCCGGAGGTAAAAGCCTTCTGTGGGAAGAAGCTCTCAGAGGAAAAATATAACAAGCAAAAAATAGATAACAAAATTAATGTAAAAAACGATGATAGATTCAACTGCTTGGGTACTTCGGAGTAAGTATACATTGCGTGCCCAATTGTAAGCCCTATTTCGAAAGCCCTCGTTTGCGAATGCTTTGAATATAAAGCTGCAATGTTTCATTTATTTGTGTCGATAGTTCATAGAAAAATAAGGAGGAATTCGTAACATGGTTAAAGCTATCAATTAAGAATCTACTCATACATTTACATCTACATATGTAACCTGTAAGCCACCTTTCGGCGTGTGGCAGGGGGTGCATGCACCATGACTCTACTTTCCTGATCGGTTACTTTCGCGTATCGTTCGCGGAAAAATGAATTTTTGAATCGATTTGTTCTAGCGTCTAAATGAATTTGCTGAAGTAATTTCAGCGACATCAGAAATATATAGATCTATCCATCCATAGCTTATTCGCCTTAGAAAAGCTGCAAGACAAATTCAAAGAAATTCTTTTTAAGCCCTTCTTTTAAGGTTTTCTCAATAAATTTCGATACTTCTTTTGCTAAGGCCCCTTGCGGTATTTATCATCCTACTTGGTTGACTCGAAAAATTTAGACTTCTTTTCGAAGGAGAAAAGCTTAGGTCTGAAGAAGAAAATATACGGAAAAGAAATACTCTTTTGCTATGAGAGAGTGGCGCATGTGTTAGAGAAAGGAAGTTGGTCAAAAACAAATGAAGAGGTGTTCAGCGCAGTAAACGAGGAGAGTGTTCTGATCAAAGAAAAGTGAAAGACAAAGAGAAAGTGACTTGTTCAAATCTCTAAGGGGATTGATTGCCTACGAAAGTAAGAGGGAAAAAGGACGCCATGACAGAACAAATAGAAAGGTGGGCGAAAGAGGTTTCCGTGAAATAGAGGGAGAGCCAGTTATGAAGGTGTAAAAGAAAATGTCTTATATTGGAGATTTTTGGGGAAGTTGAAGATTACTGTTCCGATGAATGACTCAGGTGAAATAACAAATAAGCCCATGAGACGTGTTAAACTCCAATATTCACACCGAAAAGTGACACCGGCACTTATTCACTTTACATACAGTAAAATAATACTAGTATTTCTTCGGGAAATTCATCATTTAAGAGGAAAAAGCTTTGCAAACGGTAAAAGTGAACTTCCCATGTGTTTAAATTGGAAGATGCGAGTCTCTATTTTGGGGTAAAAAGCAAGCTTATCCCAAATTAGAATATTTTGGCATAACGGTGTGCAAGAGACGTTGCATGGTAGTTCAGAGGTTAGAATAACTGCCTGGACATTGGGAGACCTGGGTTCGAGCCCCAATCATGTCGCTATTTTCATACCTGTTATTTCTTTATGAATATTTCTGTCAATTTGGATGTCTAATTTTTGGGTTCTGTGTAAGAAATTTGTAATGCTTTGGTATATTTACCTTTTAAAATACATCTTTCGCGATGACTTGTAAACTTACTTGTACTTTGTAAACAAATTTGATATTTCTCTAAAGATAGTTTAGTTAATCATAACATGACACCTTTATATGAATCTTATCCTCCAATTTTTCCATGAAGTGTACTTAGGTTGCTGGTGCACTGTTTGACAAATTTATAATTAGACGCTCTAAATAAATAAATAAATAAAAACGTCTTTATTGGGCGAAATTGGGACTAAAGAGTCCCATCTTCCATTTAACCCTTGTCATAAAGTAAGAGAAAAGGAACGAAAGAACAGAAAAGAAGGAAAGAAAGAATGCTTTTGTGGAGAAAAACTGTGATATTTTATGCCACAGAAAAAGTATCTCCACAGCAGGAAAACGCCCACGAAGAGAAGGGGGATGTGAAAAACCTGCGGAATATATAGGAAAGAGTGATAAAGAATAGATTGCATCGTAAGTGCTAGAAATTGAATAGAAGATTTAAAGTTTGTAATACATAGCAGAAACATCATTGTCAATAAAAGGTAACATAAAGGTAATTTATAAAAATTAATTCACTATACGGAATATCAGAAATTTTTCCTTGTCATATATGCGTATATAAAACATATCAGTAATCATATTCATAATCATATCATATATCATATAAGTTAGAATGACTTGAAAGTAGCAAATAATTTCAAACAAAAACATACAGAAATAAAGCGCAATAAGTTACAAAAATATAATAATTACAAATTAAAGACATTATAGGCATTAAATCATTAAAGAATTCATAGTTATAAAGGAAAGGAAAGAATAATAAATCAGGGAACACTTGAAATGAGAAATAGCTGAGAGCCTCATCCATATGGTGAGCGTCAGTTGTACTGCGCAATTCTCAATAACATACGTTCATTCAAATTTTGATTGAAGCGTGATTGGTTCACGAGCTCCATTGTTTTACTTTGAAGAAGAGCTTTGGCAATCTAGAGTGATTCTGCTATGTCTTTATGGAACATTAAAAAAGGCAAGTCAAAGAATAACAGGTGTAAAAAATATCTACATGACTGGGACTCGAGCCTAGGTCTCCCTCTTTCCAGGCAGGGTCTTTCCATTATTCATTGTTATTCATAGGTTAAATCATTCTCTTATTATTGTCGCGATGAAGAAACTGAGTTACATATAGCAAATATTTTCATGTATTTTACAAAAAAGTGGACGTATTTTTTCTGATTTTTTCCTAATGGAGCTCTCGATTAGATCTTCGCACATAGTGTCTCTGATAGCCAAAATCAACCCTATGATTCTGTGTAGTCTTCCTTTTTGTTCAACTTGCAACCCATTACATAAAAGTTTTATTCGCCAGTTTACATAATACATCCCAAATGTTATGCGATTACGTGTTCATACACTATTTAGCTAAAATTCACGTTGATCATATTGTGATGAGGTTTTGCATATTTCACGCATTATATGTGGAGCGGGGATATTGGAGCCCATGCATTTTGAAGAGCGCACAATTCGTGCGTCACGTAAAGGGGAATTTTCCCTTTAGCGATCGTTTCCCGTTCGCCTATCATTATCAAAGCACGTTATGAGACGGGATCACTAATGAATTCGCGCGGGAAGAAGTGGGGGGTATTTCGTGCACAAAACCCATCGATTATCGGTAATAGGACGGTTACAGTGCAATTGACGATCCGAGTTTTTTGTATTTAACTTTCGTCTCGTTCAGGTGTTTCAGAAGGGACCGACCGTTGATTGCAACTGCCCGGTTAAATTTATGGGGCGACATAATTCTGGAATTTTGAAATAATGACAAAGGGTTCTTATTAATACAACTTAACGTTTAGGCATTAATGTTTACAGCAGGCTACGAGAAAATTCGATTGCGTTTTTCATGAAGTTTAATGTCCGAAGGAAAGGGAGAATATCGAACTCGACGACAATGTTTCCTAACCGGCGTGCCGTGGTATTGTGGTGTACTGTCAAAATGTTCGTCGTTTGCCGTTATATTTGGATTTTGCTTTTTATATCCGTTCCATTTAAGATGAGCAAGCAATCTTTGTCAATCAACCATGGGTCATGATAAAAAAACACAAATGTCTAATTCCTCACTTGGTGCGTTCTTACTATTCAATTCGAATTTAGTTTAAAACAAAGGATCGTGCCGTTTAGTGTGCAAAAACAAACGGAAGATCATAAAAAACTGATCAAGGGTATCCCATCCGGCAGTATTTATTGCGTCTCATAACTTAAAAAATAGAAAGGTATTAACGAAGGTATAAATATTTATAGTATCAGAGGATCTTGTAGGGTAGATTCGGTAAGGTGTTAATAGGCACCCGGAATTTTGGTCCGCGGAGATGCGGACCAAAGTTCCGGCTGCGGTGTTAATACACCCTCTGCTATACGCCACTGGCGGATATAAATCGAAAATCCTTTTTAAGTACCATGTTTTAGCTCAAAATATGTGGTACGGTTCTGCTTCAAAGATAGCTGTAAATTGTAAGAATAATTAAAAATTGGGGGCTCTCAAATACTGAGCATCCGGACACACAGCCATTTTCGATGATCTGATTCCGAAGGTTAGGTTCCTTAGAAAATGATGAATAAATCAGGTTTGATTTTAACTTTCATTTCTGAAAAATTATTCAGGTCAAACACGACCGTTTAGTGTTCATTGGCTATTAAGTAACGATTGAGTGAAGGGCGAAGACATAATTTAATTGTTTTTAACATTTCATTGGTATATATTATAAAACAGTCATATGAACTCAATTCACTGTAGAGATGTGTAGAGTATAGTGTTTTTACTGCTTCTTTCTTAGACACACAACTTGTAATTTAGCTGTGCTTACTTTATCGTACTCTCAATATTAATCACGTTGCAGCTTTCTGTTGCCTTTCTGCGAACCCAATCCGGTGGTCTTATTTAAAGACAAAGAAAGGAAACTTAATTTAACATTTCATTCGCTCAATATCCCTTCCTTTTGACTCAATTGACTGCATTTTATAGGTCTCGTGAATTTTCCGTGCCTTAATCAATTCATCTGGAAGTGTTTTCTTTCGTAACGCACGTCGCAGTTTCTTAAACGTCACGGAAGGCTTCCAATAATTTTATTTCAAATGAAATTTCAGTTTAGATTAAAAAAGGAGAAATACGAAAATCGGTGAAAGAAAAGTCCTACATTTTCCGCGATCTCGTTACGTTTCTCTTTTAATCCATTAAAATTCTTTGCAGCTGTGCAGGTAAAATTCTAAGACCAAGTTTTTTTGTGATACGGGACGTTTTTAGTCATGGGTCCCTTCGGTCTTAAATTAAAAATTCAGCAACAGAAACTTCCACACAGCGACAAAACTACTAACGGGGAAAATTTAATCTGGTTCAATATGGACTCACGAGTTTCAATTATAAAAACGATCCTATGATAGAAATTATTTTTACCTTGAAATTGGCTCTTCAACTGGTGTAATGCCTATACCTGAGCTTGAGAGCAACTCGAATCTGCAATTTAATATAAGAATATCCTTCACGTAGGCACCCCAGAATACTTATAGACCAATCCGTCCTAAATAACCATCCCAAATAACTTCACGGCTATCGTAAAAGACTTCACGGCATTTTTGGGATAACTGATCCCCTTCAGTCACAAGATGTCACGTTGGAGATTCATACCCCTCCCTCGTGTCACAAAGCTGCCACATGGTCCCTTAGCCTCTACAAGTTTAATTTAATATGCTTCATTGTTCACCTTTTAAACAAAATAACCATTTGTGTTTACACAACTTTTCCTTCGTGCTGTAAGGATTCCTTAGCTTAAGAAAACTGTAAACGCTGATGCAGTATAAATAAATGTCTATTTGCCGACAACAGTTCTAGATTCTCTCCGCATAAAAATGAATTTAACGAAACCGTTTCTATTTACATACATGTTGCGATGACAAGTTGTTTTATGGACTCATTCTTTCCGCGAACAATACGCGACAACGATCAGCTAAGGAGGTAACTCGAACGATCATTTACACCCCCTGCCACACGCCGAAGGGCGGCTTAGGGGGGTACTTATGTAGATTAACATATTTCTGTTAAATTTCAATGGGTTACAATAAGCTAGATTCTACAACGAAGTTATTTCTAATGTGACATTGTGTCACAAAGTTACGCAATGTGACATTAGAACATAACTAACATAACTTTGTGACAACGTGATTCCCCTGTCATAAAGTGTGCCATGTTCCCAGATTCCACCTCCCCATTGTGTGATAACATTTAACTCCATTCGCCTGACGGAAGGACATCATCAAACCTTCCTTCACCCATGGCTGCATCAGGAATCATTAGGCTGAAAATTTACCATGACCGTTGTTTCACGTCTTTTAAATTAGCAACATAGCTGGATATTCAATGTTTTAACTATCTCTCATCAGCAGTGTAGATACTCTAGTTAATAAAAACATAGCTGTCAGTTTCTGCCGCACAAAAATATGTATTCACCTGCTATCAGGCCCTATGGTCTGAAGGATATAACATGTAGACCAATGCTCGTGGTAGTTGAATTATAAAATGATGTGCATTGACTTGTAAAGCGTAGATGTTGTAAATAATCTCTCCATCTATGGATGAAGATACCGAGGGGAAATCAGCTGATCTGTGAGATTTAAGAGAGTTGCCTAACTTAGAATCATTGCGAAGTATAGAGCTGATTCATTTGTTATTTTAAGAGGTCGCTTTCCGATTTGAACCAATGCAGAATGTATTATAAATGAGTATAAATTAGCCCTTCGTATTCTAAAGACGAAGCTTGCCATATAGATTCAAATATATAGGGAGTCAAAATCAGTAGCGTATTCTATTGAAGGTGTGAAATATGGACTTTAAGCATGGATGGAATCAAAAGATTAGAGGCTTTGAATGCGTCTTTGATATAGATTAGGATAAGTGAGTTGAGTGGGGAAAAATATATGAGGAAGAATCAAATAACGGAGGAGATGAAAGGCTTTTTATTGCAGAAATGAAAGAGGATAAGGGGATATATCTTGAGAGCGGGGAGACTGCTAAATTAAACCAATGAAGGATATCGGTTAAAAGAAGGAAGGCGGAAGGGAAGTTTCTTGGATGAAATTGAAGCAGCGACCGGTGACCCTGGGAGGAGGAAATATTATTACATTGATTATGGAAGTGAGTTTTTTTCTGTGGTATATGGCAATTTTAGAAGCTCATTTCTATCACTTTGTTTACTTTTCAAAACTGGTAGCTTTCGATTCGCTCTATAAATTGAATAACTCAGTAATGTTAAAATTGAATAATGCTATAGAATGCTCGGTCGCTACCAACTCTTGAGTTTCTTATTTAGGAACATTAACCTTCTCTAATTTGTCAGTAGCCCGTAACTGCTATAAATTGATAAGTTATAGCGCAATGTTTAAGGGTATTGTGTTGTAATTTGGATAACAAATTTTCGGTTACAGCTCACTCTGAATCTAATAGAAAAACAAATACGATTTCATTAAAATATTTTGTTTCTCGATAATGATTAAAACAGACTCATAGACATGTGAACGCAATACTAAGATGGGTTAATAGAGGAGTACACAATGTCAAAAATGCTTACACTTGCGTTATCCGTAATTACATCGTATGAAATATTCTTTCCTATTCGCAATTAATGTCTCTCAGAAATCCTTAACATATCTGCCACACTTCTCAATACTAACTACTGCTTGTGAAACTAATGATTCCAAAGGATATTGTTTCAAGAAATTAGGGAATTCAATGGCCCATGAACGCAGCTATGGATAGAAAACTGTTATATGTTATACTATTGAGAAAATCTTCTTGATCACTACCTTTTAATTTGCTATGCATATTCATAGAATCAAAAGCAGTAATTATTCTCTGTAGTGCCCTTCCGTTGTACACCGTGTATGCTTCTTTTACTCGCTCTTTTAATGTCTGGAATTTGAAATGCTTATTAGTTGTGATACAGAAAATACGCCTTAAATGACTATGGTTTTAAAATTAATTTTGTGTGAGAAGTAATTTTTTTCGCAAGGAAATAATTACTTTGCTTTTTTTTATCGCCAGTTTCATAGAAAGTAAGCATCGAGATATGCGTTACATTACACAGAATTAAAACACTTCCAGCGGAAGGAGAACCTGAAAGAAAGCGAAAAAAGCCATAAATTAATCCTAAGGATGGACCAATCCTTAACGCACTGCGCCATCTGCAAATTGATATTAGCCCCATAAATATTTCACCCGCAAAAAAGCAGCATCCTGAAAAGGGACCGAAAAAAATCCCGAAACGGTTGCGAAAGGTAAACGACGTTACTGAGGGGAAAAGAAATACGCTAAACGGGACGACTTTATATAAGATGAGTACCTGTTATGAGGGAGATGGAGGAAAAAGATATAAAAATCGCCTCTTCCAAAGGGAGCGAAAATTTCGGGTTTTCTCCGAGCAAGACTGCGGATGAAAGGTCGCTTTTGGCGCGGAATAGAAAAAAAGGGGGAGTGGAATGATGAGAGGATCTCTTTCTTTTTTTCTTCCCTCCCATTTCTGTTTGTCCTTCTTCGTTGTGAAAGACGCTCTCGAGGAGGGAGAAAAATAAGGCCCCGGTGATCGGACTCCGAAAAGGGGGCGATACCCTCCCTTGCCAGAAAGTTTTGGAAGAAAAGATACGTTCCGTGCGGAGGACGATTGGAGAAAGAGGGAAACATATTGAATAGTTGGAAAGGAATATAATCCACGAGGAGGAAAAAAGGTAAACGCCTTTCCACCCCTGAGAAAAGTTTAGACTTAGACTAAAAACAACTTTCCTATTTTTTCCTTCGCATCGGGTTACTCCCACGAAAGATAACTTGATTTAATTATTGAACATTCGAGATTCTCTTTGGAAGTCTTGCTAAAAACATTCTTCTACACGGGGAAACCTGATTATGGGTGAAAGTCAGGAGCCGGTTGAGGTCTCCGGTGAAATGTGCGACGAAAACACCAAAGGAGACCGGGGTGATTTTCCCGTTCTATGGCATGGCTTTTTTCACGTTATTACCCGAGTCTAATTCGACGCAGGGCTCTTCCAATCTAAACTCGATTAAAGCGACACGCGTGCAAGGCTGGAGCGTGAACGGTTTTCTAGGAAATATTCTTTCGGGAAACAATCGAAAATCATGCGCCGTGAGCAGCAAGTGACCTTTGACAGCTTTGCTATTTTTTTCTACATTCCTTTTTTAGGTATTTGTGGCAAGCTTTGTCAGAATCACCGCCGAGGTGTACTGCATTAAAGTTTGAGTTAAAATTGGTTGACGTTTGCCAATTTTTCCTCCCTTATTTGTAGTAAACGTTTTAAACTATTGAGAACACATTCTGGAAGACACATGTGCTCCAAAATTCTCTACCGGAGGTCCTTTACTTTATTCCTTGATAAGTAGTCCCTCGCTTTATAAAATTCAACAACTTCTTTGTTTTTGCCTACCTATGAGTCACTTCCTTTGCATCCCTTTTTACATTCCTTTATATTAAATTCTATAACAGTCCACAAAACGCATGTAACAACACAGCCTACGAATAAGTAGAGTGCCGCTGGTGGCAAAATGTAACAAAGGGTCACACAATCCGAAAACCGCCAATAACCAACTGAGTCAGTCTTACGCGCGTTTCACACTCAAGGAGTGCATCCTCAGAGGCGAGAAAAGTGACTCAAGTAATCGAGAAAAGTGACTCACTTTTCTTGCCTCTGAGGATGCACTCCTTGAGTGTGAAACGCTGCTCTGTTGGTTATTGGTGGTTTTCGGATTGTGTGACCCTTTGTAACACAGCCTACGCTTTACAACTTCAAATGAAACCCTTGATTACACTACCATTGCCAATTCTCTCAGTAAAATTGCTGACACTATTATCATTATATCTCAAGCTAGGAGACGTTGAAAGAAATTAATAAAAGTAAGAAACTAAAGGAAAAGGGTTTAGGTGACTTGGCACGATAAGGCACGATACCTAGGAAAATTCCCAAGGAGAAACGGACATGAAAAAAGTCTGACGGAACCGGGTCTCCCAAGCAACTTAATTTTGCTGAAATCTCCTGCTAGAAATATGATCCGGAAGTGAGAGTAAAATAGGAGAAGCTGACTTTAAGACTCATTCTTTTCACGAACGATACGCGACAACAATAAGCTAAAGAAACGGCTGGAACGGTCGGCGCATGGCAGGTTATTAACGTAGATGTGTTTACTAAAAATTGAGTGAAATTAACATGCATTAGGAATATTGAACTGACACCGAATTTCAATGCAGTTCAGTTGAAGAAACTTTATAGATGTATCTAAGATAGAATATGATCACATAAGATGCCTAGATAAACCAAAATAGTCAAGTAATCAATATGAAAATAAAAAAAACATATAAAAGTAATGATAATAGCTGAATAAAGTAGTAACTTGAAAAATATCTTGGTAACCAATGGAAAAGAATTACAAGAGAATTTCTGTTATATCTAATTATATACCAGTTATTTACTCTTGCCAAGACGTATATGATTTACTTAAATATTTTTTCGAGTTCTCATGAATGAAAGATGTAAAAGTCACGGAGCCCGACCCCGAAATTGGAATTCTTGATATCGAGGCGCTGAATGAATGGATGTCGAAAGGAGCGTGGGATACATCGAATTAGATTTTGAATGAATGAATTGATATTCATCTTGTTGTGTTCATTGCTGTTCTGTCTGGTCCACGGATTAATAATATGACTACAGTACTGGGACAGCATTCTGGCACTGCCCAGAGGAAAGCCAGGAACAAACTACCTCACTCCTCTCGATTCATAGTAAGCCTCATACCTGGGGTCGGCGTGCCAATCGGCCATCTGGTCGAAGTCTTATCAGAAACCTGCATCCATAACACACATTTTTACTTTTGTTTTTTTTTTTTTAAAGATCCCTTGAGAAATCATAATAGCTATGGATAGCACTTGATATTTTGATTGCAAAGAATTCAATTTATTAAATTGAATTCTTTGCAATTACTTTTTGCTATGGAATACCACCAAGTTAAGGCCGACACCATTCCATTTACTTGATATTTTGTTACGCAAAAATCTAGATTGTTATCTATAAGAATGTGCTGATTTAAAGAATAGACTTATGATAAGTTGCCTGTTGTATATATTTTTGAAAATATCTCTGATTGAAGGACATGAATAGTGACTTGATAATGAAACCGATTTCTTATTTTTGAGGCTGAAGATGTTCAAATAATGAATATCAGAAATCTTTGCAATTACCAAACTACACGAAATAGCAAATTAAGCCTCGAAAATTAATGTCATAGGATATCGCTAAGTCTGCTAATTAATTTATCTAATAATTATTTTTAATTTATTATTTATAATTTAGAAAGAA
>KZ308234.1:296049-333297 GCA_000376725.2 Ladona fulva | reverse complement strand
AAGTAATGCACACACTGTAAAGCACTTTACGAAATCCAGCTTTATTAATGAAATAGAATTGCAAGAATTCAGGTCGATTAGCAGCGATTACTTCTGTATTGTGCCCATATTTTCTTGTCCCAATCCGTTTAACTGCGTGTGAATCATATTCCCAAATTTTTACTCAAGGTTTACGGAGTTCATCGCACTTTTTGAGTGTACCGTCCCTGCCATGCTCCACCGCCAAAAACGACTCGTAATCTCAGTTTTCTACAATTTTCAAAGCGGTCATTTACGCCGCTAATGCCGCGCTTTGTGATGACATCCAACCACTTTCCTGGGACCATCCAATTCTCTCCCCACCCACCCATCTCTTCCAACACAATCCTCATCCAATATCCATCTCCGTAGAGCTCTCCTCCAACCTCTGTACCGCTCCCATTCTGCCCCGTCTTATCTTTCTATCATCGTTTTTCATACCCCCTTCCAGGAGGAGCCATTCTAATCACTCCGCGCATTCTTTCCAGTCCTTCTTCTTCACTTAAACCTTTGTGGGGCAAGAAAGTAAATGTTTCATCTCACAGGTATATGATGATCTTATATCTAATTGTATAGAAATAAATAAAGCACTTGATGTAGCTAAAGAAAGGTTGTATAAATAATGACAAAGACAAACTTAGTACTATCCACAAAATAAAAGTTTATTACTTTTCGTATCGATACTTGTAATTAACTTTTATTTTGTGGATATTACTAAGATTGTCTTTGTAATTGTAGAATGTCTTTCCACGAAATCCGGCCAATGATTCTAGAATTTAGAGGTTGCAAAAACATTTTCAGTTTTATTCAAGGATTAATGTAATTTTCTTGATGAATCTATTGATTTTATACCTCAGTATTGTTCACATTCGAATCATAGGTTAGCTTGCGCAAACTTTTGTTAAGACATTTACCTTCATTTTGGACTGAGTCGCTGTAACGTTAAAGTACAGGTCGAGTTATTCTATTTCTTCATGTACTTCGAAGGAATCCTTAGCACGTAGTCCTTTAAGTACGCCTATAAATTGATTTAGGGAGCTAGTGTCGAAATCCGATCAAGTAAACCGATATTGCAATAAGCTCCACGAAATTTATTCTTATTTTACTTTTACTTTCCAATATATTAGATCCATATGTTTAATAGAACATAAGGATGGAAATTTTACTCTCGTATTTCTTTCTGTTTATACCGAATAGACACCTATTTTCACCTGATTACCCATCGCTAGCGTATGTCGAAGACGTTACTACATAGATTCCCATCTTATGACTTCGATTTAAGGCTAAACGTATTCTGCGCCGACTTAGAAATTCTTTTCTATAGGACATTTCCCGCCCTTTGAAAGGGTCAAATGCTCCATTAGATTCTTCTCAATGGAAACGAAGCTAGTAAAGAACAACTCTCTACCTACGACTTCCATCGCCTCTTAAATCGCCTCCGTTCCTCTTTATTGAATTTCACCCATTTATGAGGTCGAATCCTTATTCTATCCATCGATTTTTTCCAAATATGAGAACTGATTCTCCCCATTTCTGATTCTATTCACTTTATTTGTCGCAGGCATTAAAGAACTCTCTTACCTTATATCCGCATATATTTCCTCCTAGTTCGCCCGATTCTAACCTTAATGCGCTCTAGTTTTTCTCCATACTGTAAAATATTCACTTAATCTTACATTTACTTGCTCTTCCAATTTCAGCAAAATTGCCATGAGGTACCGCAGTAAATTAAGATAGTTCGTTCTGGAATCACCTCCTGGAGCCGAAACAAAATTTTCCATGTTCCATATCCATAGATAAACAAATAATCGTTGCCAAAAAGGCACCAAATTTATTTAAAAATGAGCACCAATGGATCCATTTTATTGTCAAATATGGGCAACGTACGCGAGCATTCTCCAAATCACTCCTCAGTAAAAGAAGAAATTGTCCAAAAACGGCGAAAGAAATTTTGTAATGAATTTTCACCGGAACTTCTATAGACATTTTGTTTAATTTTCGAAATGTCGTGTTTGTCTTTTGTTTAGACGCATCCGATACTCTTTTATTAATTTCTGTTTGTTTCGATCTATTCAAGATTTTGAATCCTATTACGTTTCACTTTATATTACTATATATAGTTTTGCGAATTATTTATCTCGTTACGGATTTCTTAAAATATCTTTATTCTTTCTTTTCTATACTCGTCTAATTCAAAGACTTATTGCCCTGATTTTCATTCTGGTTCTTACATCTTTGATTCTTTTGTGTCTTATTTTAAGAAATATTTACCAGAATTTAAAGTTTAAAATTGTTTTTCACCAAAATTATTTCAAGCAAACACTTTATAGTTTTCTTTGCTCGAGCAGTTATTCATAATTTAATCATCAATAAACAGCAGGATGAAGGAGCAACATCATTCCATTAGTTTTTAATTAATTTAAATTATATTTATAATTATTATTTACATTTTTATTAAATTGTTTTATTTAATTTTAAAATTGTATGATAATTTTATGTTATTCGAATTCATTTATAAAAGACCTTCCACTGATCCTTTCTATATTTTTATGTAACCCTCTGCTAATACATAGAAATTTATCAGCCCTATTTTATCCCAGTTTTCATAATCTGCACAAATGGGCATCTAATCATCAGCAAATTCATGTACATTTTGAAATGTCCATCCTTTTTATCTAAATTGATTATACATCTCTCCATATTTCACGAACATTAACGTCGATACCTCACGGAATCCTCTGCCTCCGTATTTGTCTGTATAATTACTGTCCTTATGTACGAGTGCTTCGAAGTAATGCACACACTGTAAAGCACTTTACGAAATCCAGCTTTATTAATGAAATAGAATTGCAAGAATTCAGGTCGATTAGCAGCGATTACTTCTGTATTGTGCCCATATTTTCTTGTCCCAATCCGTTTAACTGCGTGTGAATCATATTCCCAAATTTTTACTCAAGGTTTACGGAGTTCATCGCACTTTTTGAGTGTACCGTCCCTGCCATGCTCCACCGCCAAAAACGACTCGTAATCTCAGTTTTCTACAATTTTCAAAGCGGTCATTTACGCCGCTAATGCCGCGCTTTGTGATGACATCCAACCACTTTCCTGGGACCATCCAATTCTCTCCCCACCCACCCATCTCTTCCAACACAATCCTCATCCAATATCCATCTCCGTAGAGCTCTCCTCCAACCTCTGTACCGCTCCCATTCTGCCCCGTCTTATCTTTCTATCATCGTTTTTCATACCCCCTTCCAGGAGGAGCCATTCTAATCACTCCGCGCATTCTTTCCAGTCCTTCTTCTTCACTTAAACCTTCCGCTTATTCTAACCCTCTTCCCCCTTTCACAAAAGACTTGCAAAAAAATACGAGGGCATTCCCTTTTGAGGGAAATATATATTCGATCCTTTTCACCCCCTCCCGCCGTCGCTCTTTTCTTAAACTCGCATCTTAATCATCGCGGCGTCACCAGCATCTTCTTGAACCTGCCCCCAATATCTCACTGAGCCGCCTACGTTCAATTCCCCGGCGCTGCCCCCATCCCCCCCAACTCGCTCCCCCATCCAACGTCTCGCCACCACCCTTATCCCCTTACGTAGGAATAATAAAATAAGTTGAAATATCTTTTTCGTCGCTTTCTCCAAGCCCTTTTCTCCGTTTGGCAGATTTTCCGTTTGTCTGAATCCTTTTTCCCATCCGGTGAGGGTCAATTTTTACCGGAGGGTCGTCCGTTTTTATAAAGAACTGCTTCTTTAATATTCTACTCCCTCCTCGCTGTTCATTCCTCCCCGCTTCCTCGTCGAGATTGGCGAATACGTTTTCTAGTCATCGGTTTTCCTTGTTCTCTTCCGTATGCATGTTTGCTCACGGCACAAGTTTTACTAATAGCATTTATACGGAAAAATATAGTTAATTTCGGAGAAAATTTGGGCGTGGTAGTCCTTTCATTTGTTAATTTTCGTTTATTTGCATTGTGTAATACATACAGAGAATACTGTAGTTAACAAGATGGAGGAAAACAAATATATTGGCACATCTGCTTACGACCATCTGTACATACGAAATTTTCAGCATACGAACTTTATTTACTCCATCTTGATCTTTAGATACGGGCATAATTTCGGGAAACGAACCAAAAGAAAACCGAAAATGTATAATGGGCATACATTGAAAACTTATTGGGTGTCTAGATTTTCCAGTTACTAACTTCGAACTGGAACTGATCAAGTTCGTAAGTTGAGATATCACTTTATACCATTAAAATTTAGGAATTCAATGCAGTGCTAGTATACCGAATACTTGTATGATTCAGCCCAAAGATCGCTTTATATTTCAACCTTTAAAAATCAGCTACCAAACTTTTTGGAGAGGAGTTGAGGCTTACAAGGAAAAATGAGGATTGTGAAAGTTTATCAAGGCGTTCAGTAATGACCTAAATGAATGAAATTGCTCTTCATCACTCATACTTTGGTAGTTTTGGACGTTATCCGTGCCAAAAACAGGACTGAGAAGAAAATAAATGAAAAATCCCAGAAATATAGAAAAATTTCATGATAAAATATTAAAAATATGCCCGTAAAATAAGGTTAACTAAAAGACAGATTCATTCTGTGAGTTTAAAAACTATTAATAGCATATATCGTAAGCATTCGGGAAGAAAAGGGGGCGTAAGAATGGAGGATAAAAAATACAATATCTGTATAAGATATTGTAGTCAAAAAATTATGAAAATATGCAGTGATAAAATATACATGAAGCCGGTAATTCACGGTCTTAAAGGATGCCGTGCAGTAAAACAGATCATAAATTAAAAGGGCTTGAAATCGAAAATAATGCTAATAATCATAGGAATATTTGAACTAAGTCAGTCCTTGTCGCTAATGAAAATTTGATTACATGAGCGAATCAATACACAATAACAATAGGGTGATAAAATAAATGCTAGTATAATTATGAGGAAGGCTATAAGAAAAAAGTACTGTTCATAATAAAAAATGCTTTTGAAGTAACAGTTTTAATAATCATGAGAATCATATGGATCGTTGTCACAGTAAATATTGGATACCAAAATCATAATACTTCGTAACTACAGAGAAAGCAATCTTTATCCAGGTTAACAATCTCTAATTGTTCGGTTGAAAGAACTATGACTGCACTGCATTTAATTCCAACAATAACTGCGCCTACACTATTAATTTACATTAATCTACTCTATTAATTAATTACCACACTGCATATAAATTATCTTCGTATCTGAAATACAACTCACACCTGCTAGATAACGCGCATTTCAAAAGTTATGATGATAATTTTGAAACATGCGCTTTTGAAAAAATGTTCGCTGTTGTGCTTCTATGGCGCTCAGCAAAATTTATCTTGAAAGTTCGGAGAATACCTTTCTGTGAAAAAATAAAAGATGAAACGCATTTTACTCGAGCTATCGCTGGCGGTCCAATTGTATTTCTATAGTCTCTATAAAATGAAAATTTCTTTTATATCGCGAACCTTGATATCTTTTTCCCTTAGATAACACGCCTTTTATGCAGTCTGACAGTGCAGTACAGCCCTGAGTACTTATAGAAATTGTAATACCAATGATTTCTATATTACATATAGCGCGTATAACACGAATTGTAAGCGACACAAAAAAGTTGTTTATGCGTCCAGAAAATTCAACCCGTACAAACTGGATTCAAAATCCGGCGTTGTACTTGATCTAAATTTAGTGCTGTAATCTACATTATCTCCTTACAATGTCAAAAACTCTTTAATCTTTCAGAAAAATTACGGTAGTCTATGACCTAAATACTGTCACGCTAGTGATTACGTCTGAGTGAACTTCAGCCTAGCTTCTTCGGAAACTATCCCATTGATGACAGATTACATCTTCACTAATCAAAAAACGCTTCGGTTTTTTCGAAAGATTACTATATCAAGTCAGTTGTTCCAACATTGTTCCATTTCATAGACTTCCCATGATTTACTGTGTTCCTGGAATAATTTTATATCGCTCTTGCGCTTTATTGTCGTCTAGCAACGTTACAGATTATGTTTTCCGAAGCCAGACGAAAAGTTGAAATGGGTTTTCTTTGCTTCTTTCTCTCATCTCGTCCACTCACAGGGAAGCTCTTTAAGTGACGCATTTTTTTAATTGGAATACTTCTCAGAACTCGGTATATGAAGTCCTCTTGAGATCCGATTTCAACACAATGTAAGTATTAACCGTCTCAGAATGAATAAAGGAGATTGAAGGTGGGACTTGCGGGAGATCGGAGAAACAAGTTACTTTTTATTTATGTTTGCTTCCTCCGCTTTGAGCATGGAATATAATAACTACCAAGAATGCTTTTATCTCAAAGGCTGAAAGTTATCTGAAATTTCCTCGTAACTTGGGTGTCCAGACGTCCCAGTTTTCCTGGATTTGTTCGGATTTTAATTCTCCCGGTGTTCTGGAAATCGTTTTTGAGACGCCCAATGTCTCGATTGTTGTAGAGTTCTCTCATAGAATTATTTGCAGTTATTTCGACAAATCAGCTGAGGCCATTTTTTACTAATGAACTGTCTTCATAGATGAACGTGATGTGTACGCTATAACGACCCATTTCATCACATAAAGGAGGGGCTTAACCTTAGGTATAATGATGCAAAAAGATTTAAACAAAATGCTACGATAAAAAAGCAAGTGTTAAGAAAATGCTCTCAGACGCAGAATCCTTGAAAGAAAGGAGATTAGAAGCTAGGCTGCGTTTGCTTGATGAATTCAGAAAGTATATACGTTTGGGGAAGACGTAATCGATAGTATGCGACCACCTGCTACTTCTGTCGATCCGACAATGATCGTAAAATAAGAGAAAGAGATGTGAAGACAAGTCGTTTTAGGGACTCACTCCTTCTGCGAACGATACGCGACAACAATAAGCTAAAGAGGTAACTCGAAAGTTTGGTTTTTACACCTCATGTCACACGCCGAAAAAAGGCTTTCAGGGTATTTATATAGAAGTGAATTTCTGTATATGTACTTTTTCTCCCGATATTCTGCCTAGTTTCAGCTGGGTGAATACGTTTCTTGTGTGCCAGACAACGTATGTCGCATATATGTTGCTCCTTAGATCTTTAAAAAAAGTTCTAATGTTAACTATATTGAGATTTGCTATAATTTTAACAATTTGTTGCTAATAATTTTAATATATTTTGTTCTTTCGTATTTTGTTCTTTCGAGTTTTCACTTGATGACTCGTGATATCGGGCGAATGATTTACGTCAATTAATTTCTTAACAGTACTTTTCATTTATTTTCTATATTCCCTCTCCTTTTGTTGATTTCATTGTATTATAACATATTTCGTTATATTATAACACATCATATTATTATTTTTACTGATTTCTTTCGTTAGAACAGAAACATTGTCCCGGATATGCTCCGGTTATATCCGATTGCCCTGGTGTTTTATTTTCAAAGTAGTAAATGTCCCGGTTTTGCAACATCGGTCTCTGAGCACCCTACGTAAAACAGAACTTTTGGTGATGAGACAATAATTATATCAAATATGTCACTGCGATAGTAATCTTAATTTGATGTATTGAAGAATTTCTTATAAAAGGAATCTTCACAAACGATATTTGGTGGTAATCCGTTCTTTACTCAATTAAATCAAGGAATGGACGATTTGACGATACCAAAAATAAACATGAAATATTTATTTTATTATTGTAAATATTTTGTTGTATCCCGTACATCGTGATACAGGATTGATTATTACCTAATTTATTATATTCTTGAAATTTCTCAATTTAAGGATGAATGAAGTCATACTGTGTGGGTTCTAAGGTATTTCTTGAAATTCAAATTGGTGTGGTTTGAAGGACAATCTTCAGGAATGAGGTTTCTCTAGTATTTATCTGAACCGAAAATCAGAAGAGAAAATATCTGTTTTCTATTTCGGTTTCGGATTGTAATTATTGGGCGTATTGGTTCTTGAGTAAATTTTAAGCTATGCTTCGTAATTTTGACTAATTTTCCGCTTATTCATTTCGTACAAATATCTCTTAAGTTTTTTGAATATGTATATTGAATTTTCTTCTTTTAATTTTATTTTTTATTGCTATTTTTTATTTTTAAAGTGTGACCACGCTCATTGTATATTGATTTAAATTTTATTCTACTGTGTATTCGCGGTTTTATACACCTCCCGTCTCTGTGGGTGTCTTCCCGCAACGTGGGTTTTTTTCTTCGTAGACCTTAAGCTGCAAATATTTTTTCCCTTATTCTTTCTTTATGTTGTTCATTAATCTCTGTACATATTATAATGACGTGCGAGTTTGGGTGGAGGAAAAGCTCAATATGGCTTAACTTCACCAACAAAGTGTTAATCTATCTCTCTACCAAAAGCTTTAATATATTAATTGGGTTTGGAATCACGCAATAAAGAGGATAGGGTTCTAACTCTGGCTCCTGATTTTTCGTTTTCCTTTCACTTCCGGTTCGATGTCCCGAATTAGAATCTTTGATAAGTGATTAAGACCGCTGTTAGTGATAAGCGATACCCTAACAAAATTTAAATTGCTATTAAGATGAAAACGAGTGGCAAACGAACGAAATTACGAATTGTATTAAGATGAAAACCTGGGAAGGCATACGTGGAACTTCCTCTATTATATAAATAACTCAAATCTTCTTGATAAATAGAATATTATTCCGCAGAAGTTAGATGGCTTCAGTCTTTTTCCATTGATTCCACAATTAACGATTCCCATCATAGCTTCCGAAAACAAACACATTTTGCCATGGTGGCTCAAGTGGTTAGAACAATCGCCCAGCAAATGGGACATTCATGTTTGAGTCTCGGCGATGGCATACTTTTTCTCCTTGATTTATTTCTTTAAATTCAATCTTGTGAACCGTGCATTTTTCATCATTCACTTTAGACGATTGAATTAATGAAAGAAAAGGAATCCTATGGAAACAAAATTTTGTGGAGTACAAACTTATTTCGTTTCATGAAGACATTGTTTATACATATCGTTAGTAATTCGGTTGAAATATATTAGCGTCACTAGTCTCATGTTAGAGTAATGAGATTACGAACAAGTATTTTGAATGGAATATCTTTCGAGCGTCGTCTCATTAGACTAATGCTTTTGTACTACATCCTCGAGGCAAGAGAATGAATTATTTTTAAAGTTTATACGTTAATTTCATGAACTATTCCTATCTTTATACATTATATTTCATGTTCTATTAATTTCCGTTAGGATTCAAAAGAAGTTTTCTTAAAACAACTCTTTTCCAAATTGAACTATTATTTTAATGAATGCTGATTACATCTACATCTACATGTGTAACCTGCAGGCCGCTTTGTGGCGTGTGGCAGGGGGTGCATGCACAATGACTCTGTATTCCTAATCGATTACTAACGTGTATCGTTCGCGGGAAAATTAAGCCTTGAAGTTACTTGTTCCAGCATCTATTCCCCTACTTTTTCTTGCAGTATCAGAGCGGCCTGTGTAACTGGGAAGACGGATAGATCTAACAAGGGGAGGACCACGTCTGTGTGAAACGGATTCCGCGAGACTTTCAGGGTATGTTCCTTGCTCAAAAATGACAGACACGTGTCCGACCGTTGACACAACTAGGCATTTTTTAACGCAAAATTAGGAACTGAAAATCGGAGTTAGGAAATGTATGGTGTATACACGCGCATCTCCATGAAGATCGCGAAACTTACCAAGTTGGGAAATGTTTTGTCCCATTTTTTTTAATAACTCACTTTTCGCAATTAAATTTTATCTCCCCACCCTCTAAACATTCTTCAACCTTTTCCTCAATATTTATTCAATAATATGTTAGGTTGGATCTACAGCATGTATTATATTGCTACATATAGGATTAGAATTCTTAGCCTAAACCACAACTGTCACTGACTTGGCCCCTGTATGTCGTAAAGCCCAAACAAGAAACCTCTAGGAACAATGAGATATTGATCCTAGCTATCATAAGTTCGATCCCAAAAGGTCCCATTTTCCGATTTTTCCCGTAAGGATGCCCCTAAATTTTTCTTCAGGCAAATTGAAATATGCATCTTAATTTAAAACCAGCTCATATACCACGCATTCGTTTCCGGAAGAAATTTATATTGGCCTGGCGTCGAATTCAAGACCACTTTGGGCATTATCTTTACTATTTACATTACAGAAGCACGCATTCTAATAACAACTCGATTTTAAATCCTGTACCATCCCGAGAAGTGTTAAAAATTAATTTCTATAAATCCGCACAATGCATTATCACGGGTAGTCTTCCCCTTGTAAGAATTGTAGTAAATTTTACATCAAGCGCAAAGCGAATCCCATTCTACCCTAGATCGAAAATATTTTGGTAATGCATAGTGAGTTGTGTTGAATAGGAAGCCATCAGGAGAGCATCAAAGAGATTCGACAGTGACGCTATACGCGGGAGCACTTTATGAAAGACTGCGAGGTTTTGTAGTTGGTGTTTTAATGTAACCATGGGAATTATGGTTTGCACGCGGTTTCCGTACGTTTACCTAGGTTGTTAATGCGCCCAATTATGTTAAAGCAAAATGACTTCGTCAGGGATGAAAATTGCTGAGCATAATCGGGCATCCCCAGGGCAACGGGCAAACTATTTTTTAGCCATTTCCTTAGAGAGTAATAAAAATATTCCAATCAGTACTGTTTGTATTAATTGTACGTTTGTTACGTGTCCGTTCTTAATTATATAGGTCGTGATACTAATCATAAATATAGGTTCCGTAGTTTTTCTGTCTGTCCGAAAATCTAAGTTAATAGCCTTCTTCTCCTTGGGCAGGGATGTGGAACCTGCGTCATTCAGGCCATATGCCGTCACTTCCTTTCACTATCTCCAAGTTTAAAGAATCATGTTTCCTATTCTAGCTCATACTTTATTGCTAAAAACTTAGAAATTAAAATTTTTATAATTTTATAATTTAGATTTCACAGTCATATTTCAAATTAATCACTTTTAAAGTTTTAATTTCAATCATATTTATTTGAAATTAACCCAGAGTCAACCAACCTACAGCTACCGGTTAGAATAATAGTAAGTTAATATATACTTAAGATCTACGCCTTCTGCCGTAGAAAGACCTGATGCATTTATGAATTGAAATTTAATACGCCTTACTTTAAATATTATCTTCATGCTAGACGTTAACTATTAATAGATACAATCCAGTAAATTCGTAGTTAGTATCTGGTTTCATTGCCACCCGGTTGCCCTATACTGACCACCTTTTAACAAAGCCTTTTCCAACTGATAGTTCCGTTATTTTTATATCTGACACACATATATAGATTTATTTAGCTTCATTCACTAACAATTACAATAAAATTCTCTGTGTCGTAAGGTGACATAATAGAAATTTCCCCTAAGATAAGGGATTAACGAGTTATATTACGTACTCTTCCTTTCAAAAATGTGCTTCTAATTATTTCGAACCTCCAACATTCAAACTCCAATCTCTATTCGGTTGATATTCATCGCATAGTGCTTGTAGTGTTTTGTTTACCAATTGTCATAGAATAAGCATGAAATATTGATTTGAATCATTCCAGAGTGGCTGATTCGAAAAAAAATTATATGTTGAAATTATTTGGTGATCCATATGAAACATAATGCCACGGAAGACTAAGAAATTACTTTATCAGTAATATTTAGAACTATACAATGTTTTTAACATTACACTTAAATTATATTTAACTTTTCTAATAATACATATCATAGAATACTTGTCAGTAATAACAATGTCGATCAACTGTCTGGCGGTCAAACGGGAGGACTCCTCGAAACAAAAGAATTACTTGTATTTCCAAGGTTGGCAATTCATTAATCGTCTTCATGGCAACTGTTCTAATTATAATATAAGATTTTGTCACACTCGTTTTCAGCCAGAAGCTTAAACAAACTCATTCACCCGTTCATTAATATCTTTCTGCCGCCTTCCCCAATTTTTATATCCCATTAGTAAACTTCCGCGAACCCTTGGAATTTTTTCAAAAATATCCCATTTTCCGCCATAAAACAATTACCAACCCGAGAGAGGGAAAAATCTCTAACGGAATAATGTCCCGGAGAACGATTCAGAATGGGCTGCGGGGGGGAAAAGCAGTGTCGGGGGGCGGTGGGAAGGAATGGAATCCCTTTAAGAAAACGACAACAGGAATAAAACCGCACGACCTGCTGGGAGTTTTTGTCGCCTTGCGATGCCGTCATTTTCTGGAGAATTGCAAACTGTGACGGAGAACTCTTTACGAGTGGGCTGGAGCATCTCGGACGCTGGCAGTTCGGTTTAATTTGCGACAGGACAAACCAACTGGAGAAGGGCTTCGTTTGCGGTCCGCATTAGGCCCTGGAGGACTGCCAGCTAAAGTGAATCCTCCGCCGGAAAATGGGGCATGTGAAGATATTAGGAGAGATATCAACAGAGGTGGCGAGGAAACTCTTTCTCCGCTTCTTCTTCTCTCGCCTCCCCTTTCCCAGCTAGTTTTCTTCGTGTCTAGAACGCTGGGAGATTACTACGCTAGTTCCTTAAGCATTGTAAACGGTCAAGTTTATGGACACGGAGAGGGAATGAATTGCCGATGGGGAGAAAACTAACGCAGTCGGCAGTGGCGTTAAGGCTTTCGCAGCGAGGGGTTAATAAGGAGAGAAATGGGTAAAATATGCCCGTTTCTGTATGGAATGATTTCCGTGAATGGCATGCATTGGTTGGCTTATTCTATTCTTTTCAAGTGGTGCAAAAGCGTGGTCATAATTGCTTTATCACCCAGTCCCTTAGCGTGCGACCCAAATATGGATCAGTGAGCCATTTTTGCGCTCGCGAAATGTATTTCCTCTCAAGGAAAACTTCTTAGAATAGTGCGTTCTTAGAATAGTTCCAAAGTTGGATGAATGCTTCCCAACATATGTAGGTACACAGTCGTAATCCTACGAACTAAATCACGGCATAATTGCCCGTGTTTTCTCGCTCATATGAGTCTGCGCGAGCTTTTATTCGAGTTGGCGAAATATATCATGGTTTTAAACTTATCACGTGTGTAATCCCTATCCATTAATTATTCTCAGTAACTCACAATTTGAGGTACGATTATTTTATATTGAGGTTCATTTACTTTATTAGTTTAATTTTTTTAAAAGTGATGATTTATTAAGGTCTTGGATTATTACAACGCCTACAATAGATTTGATTTTTCCGATCTTTTCCTGATATTTTATTATGTAATTAAATTATTGTATGGTCACTTTCAACAGACTTTCAACTCGCCTGTATGCAATAAATCTGAATTAATCGTAAAAAAACTGAAGACCTAACTAACATCTTTCTCACTCGCACTAACTAAGAAATGAGTTGAATAGTAGCGTATGGGCATTCCTGATATCTATAATCTGCATATTTTTTCTCTTTTTTAAAATTTATTAAAGGAGTTCAATTTATTCGCCTGTAGGCTGAATTAAACTTTTATAGCTTAGTCGATAAAATTATTTCAGTAGTCTTTCTAATACAACTGCGAAATATAAGGCACCATATTTATTTTTTTTGAGACATGAAAACCTCTCCCTTAGTAGTTGATAACTAATGGTCATCGATGAATGTGATAGAGCGATCGATCAATTTTAGATCAAACTTTGTCGATTGATATTAAGTTGATCAACGTTGTGTATCAAACTTTCGACAGGAATTTCTTGCCGTTGTGCTGAATCCTTCGGAGAACTTTATGGGTAGCATTCTTTTCCCGTTCCTGCAAAACGTGGGTAAAAATGTTTCTCTTAATTTACCCGAAGATACATGTTAATTTGATCAAATTTTATTCGTAATTAAGGTTTTTACCTGAGATCACCCGACCAAAAGTGCGTTAATTTGCCAACGGTGTTTGTGTCCTATGTTAATTAAATTCTCATGTGCATCAACTGAAAGGTCATTGAAATTGTTGTCACTTTTGTGAAATTCTGTCATCTTTCAGACGCATTCACAACTCAACAAACGAACTCCCGTTCAACAAAACACGGATTTACGAATTCATTCACTAAAAATAAACTGAATAAATTTAGTTTACTTGAAAATAGTTTGCATTTTAGAATCTTTGCTCGCGAAGTAAACCATGGAAATGGAATGGAAAGATGCTATTTAGTTTATTTCATGAATGCGAAGAATCGACGTTTTTCGACTATTTTCATTCGGTTTTTGCCAATTATGTGGGACCAAACTGAAATCTCGGAGCACGGGTATTGCTTCGTCATGGACTTAATGTTATCTAAGGTGTGCAAATTGCAGTGGGTTGGGGCAATACCTTGCTTAGGCGAATACGAGTTTTCCCATGTAATCGGTCAACTCTGCTCTCATTATTAAGTTAAGTTGATAATTATCAGCTTCTCTCTCCCACAACTTGCGTTTCGTGGGGGTGGTCTCTTATCATCGCTCGTTATTAGAAATACACATAAAGCTTTTCGTAAATGTAATTTTTCCTTCTCATACCTCTTTGTTTATTTTCTTTTGACGACGAAAATCACTGAACTAGCGTTTTTTCATTATCATTCCTTTTAAAAGGTTCCTTAAAATATTCATGGAGGCAATTCTCCAACGGAGTTTACATAGCTTGGTATAAGAGACTTAATTTTCAGTCACACCAATTATACATTTTTCACTTGTTTACAAATAATAAAAGTCTCCCTTTTATAGCGTAACATCTGTGGAATTTAGCAGGTTAAGGCTGCTAGTATTTGAGCCTAAAGGTATGAAATGTAGGTATTGTGGGAGGCATCACGCTTTCATTGCCTATTATTGCCCAGTGTAACCTCAGGTACTCACTTTTACAAGGCTGAGTCGAATTGTGACCTCCCTAAACATTCCTGGGAGATAAATTGCCGTAGCTTGGTATTAAACCTATTACCTATTGCGAGGTAGGCAAGCAACTTAACCACTACGCCGCCGTGGTCATTTAATCTATTTATAATTTCATTCAGTATATAGTTTTATATATGTATGTTTATCCACTCCCGTATCACAAACCACTGCTGCATGCAGAAACGGATTCATTCGTAGGGCGAGGTATATCCGTAGTTAATTATTTTTTAGTCGAAATTGAGACTAGTTAGTCCCTTCTTACATCAATCCTGCAATAGTAGATGGTAAAATTTAGCGTAATTGCGCGGACATAGCTGTCGTACTACCATCTCTACAACGCTGTCGTCACATAATTTCTATATTGGCATAATCTGCTCGGTTTCATTGTTGAGCTCTTACAATCTCCATTGTTTACTTTCCTTATACATATACGACTCCCATACATCTACATAAATACCCTGCAAGCCACCTTCCGGCGTGTAGCAGGGGGCAATTTTCATCCTAATTTTCATTATTCCCAATTTAGTTAATTAGGTTTTCCTAATATTTCCGAATTCAATTAACGATGCGTGCGTTGAGCAATCACATAAAGACAAGTGCTTACATATGTACATACGTTATTCTTCTGCATTTCGATATATCATTGAACACAAAAAAACCCTCTCCATTTTTAAATTGGTATCCAACCGCACTCTTCATAACATCCAACTCTTATCTGTCCCTTTTTCTTTGACTTTTCCCAGCTTTCATTCTGAAATTAATGTAGCAACGGATGAGGGAATGACCGGTGAAAATCACTTAGTGAAATTTTATGTTTTTTATCGGGTAAAATTTAATTTCGACGAATAAACGGCGATTTTCAGTTCCATTGGAAATTGCATATAAGCTAACGGAGGTGATTTTAGAATGAATTATCCTCTTTAGCTGAAATATCCTTGAAACGTTTTCCTCCAATTGTCAGTGATCAAGTTCCGTTTAAAAAACTCCTTAATTATTATTAAATATATAGAGATATGAATGAATAAGATCTTCCACTGTCAAATGAAAAGAAAGTAGCTTGAACATTCTGCTTAAGAAAGTGGTAGAGGGAATGCTAGAAATAAGAAATTATTTAGGAGAAACCCAGGATCAATCATGAGAGGAAGGGGATAGTTAGTATTAAAGTTGTAAATGGTAAGCGAATAAAGGTACTAGCTGCGAAACGGGAACAGCATACAGATCTGCAAAAAACCAACCCACAAATTTTTATCCATTGATAATGATTGACGAATGTCCTCTTTTAAAAAAATTACGCGAAAATATCAACAATAAGAATAATTGTCATTAATCTATAAAGGAAACCAATGTTATGAGGTAATAACGAGGTCGGTTCATCAACCTCTTTGATACGTTGAAAGGGAAATCTGAAATTCAATTAGCAAGAGAGTGGTCGAGTCAGTTTTTGATAATTTTTACTAGTATGAAAAGCTTGTTGAAAGCGTCTATAATAACTTTTAACTGGACGGAACAATAACACATAACGGCAAAGGGGAACTTCAAATGAAGGTGCATAACAACCCTTATATAGGATTACGCTGCAGAAAGAGCTTTGTCTGGGCGATCGTTTAAGAGCGCCCAGCCAGCGTTTACCTCGAGGTCGTTGTAATGATTGTGTCAATTTATACGGCATTTTCATGTACTTTAGATTTTGATGTCCCAAAGCTCTGACGAAACTCCCGGTGAAATAATTTAATTACCTCGAGATATTCTGCAGAGCGATGCTGAAAGTACGTTAATAAAGGCCGCGTGTTCTGGTATTGCTAATGGAATTGGTTCATTATCGCAGGGAAAACTCGCTTTGTCACTGTATTTAACGTTAAATACCGCTATGCATATTTAGCAACGTAACAGGTGCAGATTGTGTCAATAAGTAGGTTTTACACGGGTGCCTGTGAAGTTGATTTTCTCATCTGAGGATGCACTTGCCACAGAGGACTATCGCAAGCAAAGAGTTTCTACTTCCAAAGTAACTCAATTAGAAACGCCGGATGTTGATGGGAAAATAATTAATTAAAAGCATCTCTCGTAATATATTAGAGATAGAAATATCAAAGGATTTGCGTTGCCGTGGTAGAATAAGAGCATTGGTTTAGTTAGCGATTTTTTCATTGTGGTAAGTTCCTGTTAACGGATTCTGAGTGATCGAGATGAGTGTTCATTAGAGAGGACATCTGTAGTAACTATTGCGTGATTGGTACACCTGAATACCCTCTGATTAACAGAAGAAGCCTCCGGTATTTAGAATATTCCACTCCTGGTTCAATAACTCAGCACTTCAAATTCCCTCATCATTTTCTGTTATAACCGATCTTTTTAAAAATATACATGTATGTTTTTACCTGTTCTCTAATATGGTATTCCTGAATTACTTCAGCTAAAAAGCTACAGGGAAGTAGAAGGGCCACTGATGGTAATATTAATTAAAAAAGCTACACGTTAAGGATTTTTACTTGTGCATCGAGAAAATCTCTGCCTATAAAGTATTTCTGCTCCTAATGTTTGATACACTTGTACTTTCGGGTCGTCTTTGGTGGTTAGATTATGAATAATACCTTTTTTAGAATTTGACAATTTTCTCGGTCTTGTTTTAGGATGTTACAATTTTGCTAATTTTTTTATTTGAATTCGAACTTCTCACCCGATGACTCGTAAACTTCCAAAACCCCAAAATATATTTTTTTAATTCTCTTATTTTATTTTTTATTTTTATTTATTCCAGAATTCACTGCTAGTATTGTACATAAGTTTACTTAGTTATAGTTAGTTTTTGTATGAAACTATATTTTCCAAATATTTACTCTTATAAGTTTAAGAATCTATCAGTATGGTTTTACTGACTAGGGTAAAATCCTTAGAAAACGAATGAAATGAAAACCCATTTGTGTTAGTATTAAAAGGGAGAAGGAAACCAGGATTTCGTTAGGAAATCTTCTGCCACGCCCCGATTGGCGGCCTACAGGTTACCACTGGGTAGATATAAATCTAGGAATATAATCACCATAATCATGTAACCCTCAAAATATTTCCATTTGAGTCGCGAAGAAAATCGTTACGGACGCTTCAATTTAGGAGCAATAGTGAAATTGCTACGAAATAATAGAATCATCAGAGTAGCCAAGTGGATAACGCGTGCGACTTCGATGAAATCGATCCCGGGTTCGATTCCCGGAGGGAACCAATATGTGCGAAATTACCTTAGCTGTCGAGGGACTTCTAGCAATACTACCAATACAAATTATAAATTTTAAAACTTTCATCCGATACATTGCAAAACAAGGTTTCTCACGGTTATGCAGCAATCACAGATGGCAATATTTTAAGGGATTCTAGGAAAAATACAGCTGAATTAATTCAATATTTTACAAACGTTGGTTGCTCGAACGTTGGTTGGTTGCTTGTCGGTTGTGCGGCATTGTACATACAAAGTGTGTGGCGATCGGAAATGGGTCGAGGCTAGCGCAAGCTCTTTTCATAACAAATTAAAACTGAACAAGCGTTTATAGCGTATATGGATATATTCCTCATTTTTCTAGTTTATCCCCCGATTGCGCCCTATTTTTGCCCCAGATCTCTATGGACTCCCACCCTCTAGTTGGCAAGTAGGAGTAGATGTGTTTGATATTCGATTTGCTGTCCTTCTCAAGAGAGCGCGGCTGATTCCCTCCTAACCGATCTCGAACCCATTCTACGCTAAGGGCTTCGGGGCGATTGCAGCAAATCAATCAGAGAGCGAATTTCCGGCTCTTTTTGTCGGGTTTACATGTTTTTGCCAAGCGCTCCGATTCGGCGGTTTTTTGTGACGCGCTGCGATATGAAGATGGAGGGCCGTGAGTGTTTTGCGGTGATTTTTGGTGTCAAATCCCGCCATTTCAGATACTCTGGGTTCCCGATTTTGAAAGTCGGTCAGGCGCGATCCGTCGTAATGCGCACAGTTAATTATGTCATTTGACGGATGGAAGTCAAGAGGGCTTTTAGTGAGGGCGAGGGGAACGGGAACTTTAATTGCCGTCGTAAAATGTCGGTAAACTTTGTCATTCCTTCGATTTTTCTCAAATAATGGACACTTAAGCGCTTTACTGTACCATTTAGATAGATTTGTCATAGCAACGGATTTTTTTTGTTCCCGTTTCGTTTTGTATGTTTGAAGCCTGCGTGATTTTTTTCCCTTCCTAAATGGCGTTCTTTGGTAACGGAATCGACATTCATAAATTGGGGAGCGATCAAAGTCCCGGTCTCGGCATATTTATTTCGTGTCCGTTTCTCCCCTTTCAGTACCATCAAAAGAGAAAATCGTTGTTATCACATGCAAAACTTGTCCATCTTTACAGAAAGATCTACTTAATACGTAACTAAAATCTTTTACATAAAGAAATATCCGCTACATTTTCCGCGTGATATATTTTACATGATATCTCCTAGAATATAATCACTACAAATAAATGACGCTCGTTTGACAATTAGCGTCACTTCCTGATGATACACTAATTAACTTAGTTAATTAGGTTTTCGTAGTACTTCCGATTTTAATTAGCGATGTGCGAGTTGAGCAATTATTTAAAGACAAATGTTTACAAATGTACACACGTTAATCTTCTGCCTTTCGGTATATCATTGCACACAGAAATATCCTTTCCATTTTGATATTGGGGCTCCCGATAGCCAAGTGGGCAACGCGTTCGACTTCAGTGAAAAGCGGTCCCGGGTTCGATTCCCGGTGGGGGCCTACGTGCGAAATGTCCTTGGTTGTCGAAGCACTTTTAACAATACTACTACTACTACATTTTGATATTGGTATCCAACCGCACTCTTTATAACGTCCAACACTTATCTGTCCCTTTTTCTTTGACTCTTCCCAGAATTCATTCTTAAATTAATATAATACACATTGGAAAACGGGTAAGGTTGGCTTTGTGCACCCAGGAAAAATCCAAAGGAAGAATGGACTTTAAAAAGTCTGACGGGACCGGGAATTGAACCCGCGTCTCCCAATTGCCGGTCGGGTGCTCTGTCCGTTGAGTTATCCCGACAGAACATTTCTCCAACTTTGGAGACTTTGTGGGCAAGGACTTTGCGATTTCGTCCACATGGTAGCATCCTTCGCTGTCGCGGCTTCATAGAAGCACCGGTCACACAAAATGATGGAAAGGATACCTTATATACTTTTTCAAGTCCATTCTTCCTTGGGATAACACAAATTGTTAAATCGATATACATCACTTCCTGATGGTACAATATTTAACAAGCTAACCGGAATCCGTTAAAGAAATATTATAAGAAAATTTGTAGTAGTAGTAATAATATTGCTAAAAGTACTTCGACAGTTAAGGTCATTTCACACGTGAGCTCCAATCTGTAATCGAACCCGGAACCACTTTCGCCGAGGTCGAACGCGTTATCTACATGGTTTTCCGGAGACTCTCAGAAAATTTGTAACGAAATATATTAACTTGCTTTTCCTAAGTTTAACTAAAGAAGTTCTTACATGAGGGATATTTAACTTACTAATTTAACGTACCTAAGGATAAGTAACATGTGACAATAACACTCATTGAGGAATTTTATATATGCGTGTATGAATTTGATCTTGGAACGGGGCAAAGAAATGTTCCTTCCGAAGGAACATGAGCTTAATAACGTTTCATTTCATTCACGAATTTCATGGGATAATGGTTGGAGTAGATAAAATAACTTCTACCTCATACGCATGCTGTTTAAAACCAAGGATAAAAAGAAGAATACTACCCCTAGTCAAATACACCTGGGCTATGGTGCATTAGTCACAATCAAGTCATTAATTTTCACTTTCGTCTATTCTTAGGTTTAGATAATAAATTTGTACATTACTTATCTTGAAGTTCTTACAGTTCTTAACTCGCGGGGAATCTATGCACACTCAAAATATTACAATTTAGTGAGATCCTCAGGGGGTTCATCATTGGTCGAGTCCTTTTTCCTTTGATGAAGTCCCCTCACAGGACGACTCTTTCAGCCGTCTTCTAATGCGCCTAATTACAACCCTGGTTCCGGTTAAATCAGATGCTGTGATTGGCTCTTCACTTCAAGTAGCTCTCTTGAGCTCCAATTTAAACTCTTTCGCCGCTCCGGGAACCCGCAGCTCCCATTCCGGGAACGCAATAAATAAAATTTCGATGGGGCTTCTCCCATATACACAACTTCCGTTAGCGGAAATCATTTTCCAGTGTCCTCTCCTCCACAGTTCTAAGCTGTTTCTCCACGAAATCTACATTCAACTGCTTTCCCCTTCAAATGATATCGCTAAAGATTGCGAGGAAAAGGCGTGGGAGGGACGGGCGTGACCAGATTCCACAGTGCGATTTTATCCCGAGAGATGGCCACATTATCTGTTCCTCCATGCTCCGATCTGCCTGGCATTCGGGACCCAACATATCGTCTCCTAAGCTGTCCTCCACACCTCTGCCTTATAACGATTTTTTACCTCGACAGAGTCCGAGCAAACGACGGGGCGTCTCTTATCGCGTTACTGACGCTAATGCGGGCGATAAAAATGAGATTTTTACTTTCTCCTCTTCGTGGTCTACGGACTAATAGTTCAGTTAGCGAAACGAGGCAGTTCTAGCTGTTATTATGGAACCAAGGGGAAATTTAGCGTAGAAAATTCGGCTCTCCGAAGGAAATAAGGCCGATTGATTTGATTTGAGGTATTTATTTAGTTAAAAATCCAATACTCTTCCTTTCAATTAGCAATATATTTCGGAAAATGTGTAGGAATTATTTGAAATTTTGAAAAAATAAATTTTGAAGTTGAACGGTGCATGCTTCCCCTGCTCATGGCTGCAAGACGAATTTATATATTTTAATACATTTAATGACAAAACTTGTTCAAATCCACAAAAGGTATAGAAAAAGTTTACCGGTTTTGACGTGAGTTTACGCCATAACCAGAACAGGATTTGTACAGGTATTGTAATTGAATATACTAAAATATATACATCATGAAGTTCCTCCAAGTATCGCTTGGCACCATTCATTGTAAGACGGATTGCTGATTACTTGGAATTGCACATAACGTTTTGGTGGACCTGCACCTGTTTTGTTTCACAATGTCACATTTGTTCACAAGGAAAAGGTCGAATAAAATAAATTGAACTGATTTTAAAATCATATTTTCACACACCTACTCTGTATCCTAATCATTTCGAAATAAATATAGTAGATTGATTGACATAATTTAGTTTAACAGCTTATGAAATCATTTTTAAAAATCTTAAAACTGAATTACTCTCATATAAATCGGTAAGTTATGCTTCAGCATTCATAAATGGAGACGAATATAGGCAATACATTTATTTTAAAAGTTGTGCTAATTGTTCTTGATGGAGTCCAGATATATCTGGTGGAACATCATAATTTACATGGAGAAAGAGAAAAATACAGTCCATAAATTACTTACTGTGAATAGTATATATTTATTACTCCTTGTTTTAATGGGACAGAATAAATATTTCATATTAATATAATATTAAAAATAACGCACAGTCGGTCTTACCAAGTGGTTGCCATAGATATTCATTTGATTTTAAATTGAATAATTTCCTTAGTGTAGTTAGGTCGTCAAACAGCTATATGGGCTATTACACGTATGAGTTACTTAATTTTGTATTTTAAGTTGAGGAATGTACCGTTAAGTATTTATAACAAAANAAGAATGTAGTAAAAAGTACAATTAATGAAGAGAATATATTTGTGACCTTTGTGCATTATTAAATTGATATATATTTATCCGTTTATTGAAAGTCGTCAATCTTATAGTATCAATTTTCTACGAGAAGAACTTTTCGTCGTCCTATCAGGGCGTACTTAACCTTCTATTTAGTTATTAATTTACACTCCTTGTCGTCTCTCACTGTCGGTTTTATCATCCAGAAAATACTCCCCACCCTCCTTAAATCTTAAAACGCGTAGGGAGCATGTTGGCTACAGCTGATATCACAGCCTCTTTATTCGGCTGGGTTAGATCCGCATCGGCTTCTATTCGTTTCACGATCTCGGTAGTTCTTATGTTAGCCTAGAAACCAGATGGTCTCGGGTTCGACTTCCAGCTTACTTGATTTTCCCAGGTTACGTTAATGGATGTCTTATTTACGTCATGGGCATTTGGCGAATTCAGTCAATCAGCGTAATAAAATGTTCACTCCGCGGAGTGTGTATTCCCATTTCCGCCATACCCGAAAGTTATTTTCAGTTTGGCTGTTGCGTAAATCAGAATACTCAGTCCACAGAGTAGCCATTTCATTTTTTCATTCAGTCCTGATAAATAACATTTACCCAATGAATTTATCACTCTCTGTTATTGATTATTTCATAGATATTTACACAATACAGTGCAATACAGACGCCTTTATTGGACGAAATAAAGACCTTTGTGTTGTATTGTGTAAATAAGAGACAGTGACCAAATAAGTGGGCAAATATTATCCGTAATTACCTACTTCGGGCAATATGCGAGAGTGTACATGGTCATGAAGAAATAAATAATCAGTATCAATAATATAATTGCGATTAATCATACCATGTTATTGTCGTTAAATAGACCGAAGTTTGAAGATTTGTTTGTGGTAATTTAAAGTTAGCCATAGGCATTGAAATTCCCTGTAAGAGCTTTAACTATAGATAAAGGCGCTTTAGAAGCTTTGCAGTCAGTATCTCGTATGCCTTCTATTTGAAAATGAAATCAAAAGAGAGTTACTTAATTTTGTATTTTAAGTTGAGGAATGTACCGTTAAGTATTTATAACAAAATAAATACTACTGTTATTAATAAAAAAGCAATACTCCATCACAATGGATAGTTAGACCGAAAGAATCAGAGACTTGCTATGGAGGCTTCACTATCCAACTGAAAGACGTCCTAATTATAATCTATTGGGAATAATATAGGAATAAATTCATACACGTTAAAATTTCTTTTTATCTATCCCCTCTCCTTCCTCTGTTCACGGCGGGGCGTTGGCAATGCACATAAATCGTCTCTGGCATTGGGTTAAAAATTATATGCATCTCTTTTATCTAAACAGAAATAAATCTCTCCAAGATATATATATATATCACGTGTGTAAAATGTGCATCTGAAACATGGGCATTATTCATTTTTCATATCTAAGAGCATGAGTGACTCGTTTGAGTACGTGTGTCCCAGCCTTGAACTTAAGCGAAGTGGCGCATTTCACATCGAAGATTTCAAACCACTTTTTCAGCCATCTCCTCCATATAATCTCGAGCCTCTAGCTTTGTTCAAGTGAAGCAAAGTGGTATTTCTCATCCAGACCACTTTTCTCCGACGCATCCCTGGCGATTCCCCTTTTTGACAAAGTATGCCCGCCGTGTTTTGCACAGTTCATTTTCCGCATAAATTCGAACGATTTCACTTTAAGGGTTACGGGAAAGGAAAAAAGAAGGGCATAAGGGACGTGTGAGCGGCGGAATCTTTGTGATTTTTCCGAAAGGAGGCGCGCTGGCAGCCACGTACGTGAACAGTCGGTTCCCTTGATATTCTTCTCCGGCCCGATTGTCGAAAAAAATACGGGAGCAATTTCACGGCGGGATCCTCTGAATTTTAAGTTCATGAACGAAGTATTTATTCAACGGCGTGATTTCCGCATATTTTTTGTTTTACACGAAGGTTTCCTACGTGCCGGGAGAGGAAGGATCTTTTTTTGGGTCCTTTATGAGTGGGTTAGGTTTTCTTGCTTACCTGTGTATGCGCTTTCAGATTATCATTATGGTTTATGGGCTGCGGACGTGACTCAAATTTCGGAGAAGAAAATGATGATTAAGGAAGGTGAACTCGCGTTCCTTTGTTTTCTATGCATGGAGAGTAACGCGGTTTATTACGTGATGGAGAAAATCCTACCTCTTTTTTTCCTAAATCATAATGACGTAGGTAAACAAAGGAAGAGAGGTTTCGTAGAAGCGAAGTTTTTCCGCCTTTCCGGAGGTCCTGACTGATATTTCAATGAGTTCCTTCCATGCATCCTACTGCATTGTTTCAGCTCAGGGTCTTATTGTAATTAGGTCGCTTGCTTTCCTCATAGTCTCTGACGAGGCTAGGTTCTTTACTTAACTGAATTTCCTTATCGTATAGGACTCCAATTTGAGGAGCGCAATCTTAATATCGCCACCGATAAAATCAGTCGAGAAGACTCAGAAATTGCAAATTTCTTTTTGAGATCGAAACGATAAATACATTTCAGCGTACAAAATATTTAGCATTTTAGATAAATGGTTTGGTCCGATTTATCCCTGTAATGCTGGTGTAGATAAGATTGGGTTAGATTACACAACCCTTTTTACATACCACCCACCTTCGTACAGTATAATTTTCCCACCCTCCACCTATGTCCCAGTTCCTACATTCAACGCTTATGGAAGTAATACACGCAAAAGTGTTTATATAAATAATAGTGNGTAAGATAGATTAACTAAAGCATTATGCACCACCTGCAACACTCCGCAACAATTTATTTCTTATATTGTTATAACTTTCTCAGTGCTAACGTAATAAGTAACTAATATAACTAACTGGCTAACTAATATTACTTCAAACTTTACCGTTATTAGTTAATAACCCCCAAACTATGAAATGCCGCGAAAACATCAAAACAGAGTTATAAAAAAAGAAGATAGTAATAACTGCGAAAATAGGCAATATTTCTTGGAGATGAGTAATGGAACTCGCATGAAGTCGAACGCGTTGCCTACATAGAGGCTTAAACTCATATGATCCCACGGATCAAAACATATACAGTGACAAAATGTCATCATACAACTGAATTTATTGAAGCATACATACAGAGGAAAAATAACATCATGCATGCAGTCGAAATTTATTGAGTAGAAAATGTACAGCATAGATATAAATAGAAGTTATGATTACAATGCATTCCGTAGACATAAATGTATTCTACTGAAAGCACTTGACCTTAAGAATTCATTTGGTGTACGTTAACCCAGATCAGAACTCTCTCAGGGGTACTTATATTCCTTTTACTTATGTTCTTATGAAGTTTTATCACTATTTCAATTGCGCTGATGCTATATCACAAAAATCTTCTTGATTATTTTCGAATTCATGAACAAGGTGTGCGAACAAACGCAAACTTAAAGTAGTTATATGTACGAGTATAAATAGTTGTATATCGTATTGAGCTGATAACTCCAAATTATTTCTTATATTGTTATAACTTTCACATAATAAGTAACTAATATAACTAACTGGCTTTTACTATTAAAATATAAAAAGAATACGTATTGATGTATTGATATAAGGAATCAAATATTTTCAATTTTCAATTTAATTCTCTAGCAAATAATTTCACGAGTTAATAATTGCTGGCGCTCTGTCTAACTTTGCCTCTTGATATTTTCGTTATTAGAGCAGCGCATTTCTGCAAAGAGGACATACCAAGCGAAAGAGATGATATATAAGGAAAAAATACATATTTATGAACTAGAATAAGGAAACCAGAAGGTGAGTATGTCTTAAAGAAAATCCATTAATCGAGATCCGTTTGAATCGCCGCTTATTGAAAGACGAATCCAGCGCGCTTTCAATATGGAAATGTTTTTACTTATTTGAATTTAGAGGAAATTCGTGGACTGCTTTGACGATATCGTAACTTCCTAATGACATCACCTTTCGTAGGAGCAAGAAAGAACTTCCTCGTTAAAGTTCAACGCGCGATCGTGCCACTTGAACTTTCATCGATTTACAATAATGAGGCTATTTGGAATATATTTTTATTTTCCTGCGGATAACCCTGCATGAAAGTTGTCCTTTCGTGTATTTTCGTAAAGAATAAGACGGGTATACTCAACATGATTGGACGATACCTGGTGGAACGCCATGACTAAATAAAAAGATCAGGACTTCGTATTTTCCGCAACTAATTTTTTAATGTTACCGGTTTAGGCCACACAGTCATCATCAGGTACCACTACCATTGTCCTGCGTCCTATTTCGGGTAGACTGGAGGCGGCTTGAAAGTGAGGGCCCAGGAACACCTACCTAGGTGCTATCGGCTGAGGAATTATTCCTTCAACTTCTCCAACCGCCTCCTGGAGAGCGGTCATACCAGCTCCTTTATACCTGAACTTCTACTCAGGCAATCCAAAGGAAAAAAGTTGGATTGTTTGGAAATCATAGTAATTCTTTCGGCTCCGCTGAATTTAGCAAACGAAATCACTTTTACCAACCCCTCCCCACTCCTTACCTTACCTGCAAAACTGAGTGTTCCACTATAAATTCTTTCAGTATCTCTGGTAGTGTACCTGATGATGGCTGTATGGCCGAAACCGGTCGTATTAAAAAAATAGTTGTGGAAAATACGAAGTCCGGATCTTTTTATTTAGAATAAGACGGGATTTCCTTTCCTGGAAGGCACATTAATAATTGAGAGAGCATAATATAGTTAGAAATTGCTCTGGAAACAGCCCAAAGCTTGACCTAAATTTGATTTTCTTGGGGTCAGTTCTAAAATCTTATGCTATTTTTTTAAATTTATTATTTTAGGAAGTAGTGGAGATAGGATATTATATTTGAAGTAATCTAACCTAACCTAACCTAAACGTTCAGGGAACTTTTTTCATTTATTTGATTTCGTCTATGCGTTTCTTTAGGTTTTCACATGTTTTTTCATAAGTTTCTTGGCTAAGATTCATATTCGATGTAAGGAAAACCGAACATATTAGTCTATATTTAAGCGATTGAGGTTGGTTTAGAATTCATTTAAGACGAAGTACATTTTGGATGCATTTATTTACTCTATACTCAAAAATGAAAGACCCGTCTATCTACTTGATAACTTTTCATGTAGACCTTCATTCAGCTAACACTCGCTCACAGGGACTCCTGATGATAACTTTTACTACACAACTACCGCTTTCCAAAGATATTTTATTGTTTCTGATATTAATATTTGGAATTCCCTACCAAAGAGTATAAAAAATGAACGGAGTTTATACCAATTTCATTATTTGTTCAACGCGTATCTTCGGACACTGTAATACAATTGTATATTGTGATATAAGTTGTTTATATATTTTATTATTCTAAATTTGAATCATATAATTATTTTTTTTATTTCACTACGACAAAAAGGATTTGTTTGATATGTTTTGATTTTGTCCTTAGGTGGCTTTCTGCATTAATAAATATTATTATTATTACTACTATAATTATAAGAGTTTCTGCATTGTATTGCTCCCTTGCTATAGCAGTGGATGAGAGGAGATTGATGGCTGAAGATCTCTTCTTGTAGACATTACTAGTATCAAAGGTTTCTAGTAGGAATACAAAGATTGTTTCCTTAGTCGCATTAGCTGTACAATTACGTTCCTCAGTTGTTGCTCTACTTTTAATTTGTATTCCATTTACTGTCCTTCAAAGCTTAACAAAATTGACGATTTGCTATGTAGGAGGGAAAATTCAGTGCAAAACTTCTCGAATAAATATCCTATATCTACCATAGATATGAAGTCCAGGTTATACTTATTTCACCATTACTATTTGAAAACCACTATTCCGCTTTGGTAGATTAATTTTTTTTATTTATCTTCAGATATTTAGATATACCTACAAATATCAATTTATTGCACAGCTTTGGTAAGGGACATAATCAATGTAGATGGACTTATACAGGGATCAATTCACTAAGTAGAATAACCCCTATTTTCGGGACTCGATCCCAAGACCTCATCGTAGGTAGGCTTCTTTGCTATTCTGTTTCTACAGTTTGAAGTTATAGGAATTACAGTACTAATACCAGGTATTCGATCCCAATACAAGGTGCGTTTTACTCTCTCCAAATTATTTACTGAATATAGTACGTGCTACATAAAATTGAAGGTTCTGTTATTTCTCGACACACTTTTTTAAGAGTTAACATTTTTTACAACTTCGTCGCCATGGTTTCGTGGGTGCTGAAAAAAGAGACCTTAGCACTCGAGCACAACGCGATTTCCCTGAGATTTTACAGTGGGGAAAAACACACTCATGGAGAAGTGTTTTCAGAAGCTATGGTATCAAAGCGACGAGGTTGTGGAAAATGTTTAAATCTTTTCGGAGATTTTGTTGAGAAGTACCAAAAATTTTAATTTACTGGGGAAAGTACTTTTTCAGAAATATATTTCGAATTTGCAGACCTCAGAACTTGAAGAAAACTCGTAAAGCACATAGAGGAATGTGATAATGGCAATAGTAATATTAAATGCCGATAAAATTCTCGGATTATTTAGAGACAGATTTACTCCTTAATTTTAAAATGCATAAGGAGATATAATGGTTAGAATATCCTCAAGTATTTATAGAAAATGGTAATAAAATTTAACACCGAATTTCTTCATCTCAACCCGACAGTAACAGCCAACTGTATGGTCACCATCGCCTAAAATCAAGTCTTCGAAAATAAAAGGATGTTCGTGGATTAATGAAAAGGGGGATTGAATCGTGTAGGAGGTATAAAACGAAAATTCTCTATCGTGGAAGTTAGAGAAGAACTAGTTCTACAGCGAGGAGGAATACCTCGGGATTTAGGGTCTTTACCTTCGTAGAGAAGGTCAAATGGATTAGATAGTAATCTGAAATTCCGCAGAAAAGAGATTTTTATAAATCGTTAGAGTTTCCATTCCGCGAGTCTCCATTAATCGAAAGAAAATACGCAATCTTCGGTCCATTGGATCGGGATTCATTTTATCTTCAGTGACAGAGGGCTTTCTTAGTTAAGGCTTAATCCAACTCTTAAAGGTTTTCAACGCATTTAAATAATCCTCAGGCTCAAGAGGAATCGGATAAGAAGGCGGTTTTTAAAAAAAGGAAAATCTCTCCTTTTCCCTGAAAGACTACAATGTACCAAACTTCAGTTTATAAATTCCCTCTCTGCCAATCCAACTAGGGTTAACGCGAGGGACGATGGCAAAGGAAATAACCCCACAGAAACGATTTCCCCTTATCCTCGCTGATCGATATGAATGGCTTTATCGTCCATCAAATTTCGTTTCACTTCCTTTCAAAATTTCCGTCCTTTTCCCATATCGGCCAGATTTGCCTGGAATAGTTCATCGTCAAAAGAAACGAGGGAGTTCCAAATGGCTTACCTCTTTCCTTCTGCCTCCCTCACCACCCTTGGCAGTGAATTCAAGCTAAGAAGAAAAGCTATCAAGGAATCGAGAGGAAGTTACCCGGCAAAACGCACTTATAAGGGGCCATTTGGTGAAAACTCGAGAGGCGCCAAGAGTTTCTCGCCGAGAAAAGCTAAGGGGAAATACATTTTAAATGTATATACATTTACGCGAATCTATCTATGCAGTATATGACGCACGTTCCCTTGATTTCCGAATCATTATGGACATATTGCAGTTTGCTTTGTTTAGGGACGTATCCCTTCTCTCTCTTGAGCAACATACGTAAAGAAAAATATCAATATGAGCATCAGTTAGTACTGTTGAAATCCTCCGTCAGTAATGGCTTAAATTTCAAGCATTAGCTAACATTATCAAAAACTGAGTGAATTGGATGTAATTAGATGCGATTGTAAATCTTGAAGAGAAAAAATTCAATTCCTTCCGGTTTTTACTTCGTGATAGGTTTCTATGAGGATAAAAAGAATAAAGGACACAACTTTCACCCGTGCCACTAAGAAAAATGTTTGGTAAACCTGCCCGATAAAAGCGTTGAAATCAGGATCGCAGAATAAATTCTTGTTGATACGGGTAAAAGTTGTGTCCATCATTATTCTCATCGTCATAAAATAATTTTTTTGAATTTTTCCAAGTTTTTAATCTTTTTGTTGACCAGAGATAATGGAATACTGGTAAATATCACTATATGAGATTAAATTTGCATAATAAGTAGATAATAATAAGAAAACATTACTATTTTGTGAAGAAATCCCAAACAGTTACCTTTATTAACATTTTGGGTCAAAATTTTCAGTGTGTTCTCTGAGTAAATGTTGCTATCCTCGTTATTGCATTAATATGTTTCCTCATAGAAATTATTATTTTATAATATTGCGTAGGGTTTTGCATTTATAAGTATTGTATTTATAATTAAATATTTTTATCAAAAATACTTTGTCGTGCTTTGTTAAAATATGCTTTATGAAATGTATTATGAATTTAAAGAAAAGCACTCATCCATTTTAAATATTTTATGTTAGGAAAACTTTTAATACTACTAAATAAGTTGCAATTTCATTAACTATTACTCAATGCACTTGTTGGAGTAATATTCAAAGGAGTTTCCTCCAATACCATTCTTGTATGTTCTGTTGGTGTTTAACTTACGGAAACCACTCAATGATTTGAAAATTTAAGCGCAATAGAACATCTTAAAAAATGCGGAGGCCTCGAAGTACCCATATGTCTTCAATTTGTGCAGTGATTTCCAGTTTTTCTGAGCAATAATTCCATGTCCATCACGTGCTATTCTTAGTTTTCATAAAAGGAATTGTTGATGAAATTATTATAACTATTAAATCCTTACAAATCCGCTTATATGATACCGCCTCTTTCGAAAGTCTTCTTATTGACCTACAGCCAGCAAAGTTGAAAAACTGTTACTTCAGCTATTTCCTCATTAGTTATACTCCATCCTTTGTGGATTACTTATGCTAAGGTCTCAGGTCAGAGTTTTGCTTTCGGTGTGGGTATTTGCATGTATTTATTCTTGTATTATACATTCATATTATTATTCTCTTACTTTGTCTTTCTCTAAAGCTACGACGTAGATTACTTGCTCTAGACCAACAATGCAGCTAAATAGCGAATCCACATAAAATCTTGAATGGGGGACATAAAGATGCACACTGAAATTTTCGTTGCAAATTTTGCACTTACTGTGGAGAACATAAAAAATCACCGCGTAAAATAGTAATTAATTAGAGAATGGTGAATATTTGCAAATAAAATGCTTTTTTGCCAGATATTTTGCAAATATTTCTACCGTTCTTACAATCAGAATGGCAGATATAGTACACGGGGGTAGCTACCTCCGGAACCCTTCCATTTTATCTATTAAGACAGTGTGAAGCATTGCTGTAAACATCTCGTTCAGGGCTCAAAATACATTTACGTTCAAGAAAATTGGTAGAATTAACTTTCACCGTAAGCAGCGCTTTTATCCACAACGGGGGTGTAAAAGATTATAAAAGGTGTAATAAATGAGTTATTCCATTAAGGATGAGTTGTAACATTTGAAAAAGAGTTATTTAAGAGACAGTCACCTATATTTTATATTAGAAAAGATAGATAAATATATCTGACTCGGCAAAGTGAGAGAGAAGTCGCAAAATTCAAAGGAAGTAGCCGTAGCTGAAACATTGTCCTGTAAAAGAGCAGATGTTTAAGTGAAATGGCTGGAGATTTGCTCTTTCTGTGTGACAACTGTAACTAAGCTTGACTAAGTCGTCGAGGAGAGTCTGCAACGGTCTCTCTGTACCTCAATGGGGCATCCGTGGTATTTCGTGGCAAATTAGAATATCATACGTACACATGCAGGACTTCACATGCAATCTTGTGAATAATTAAGTCCGAAATGAGAAGCCTCGTAAAAGGAAGAATAAAACTATTTTATTAAATAAGAAACGTGCGAGGCAAGACGGACCACGAAATAGCATAGTGCTAGCGAGGCGAGTTTTTATGAACTTTTCGCAGCCGCTTATATTCTGCCCCGATAAAGAAAACTAGTTTCCTAGCCTGCGAGGCAACTGTACCGTAAATTGACGTTCCTGCATCGGAGGGCGAATAATTTCCCTCGGTAAAATCGCGAAAAGTCGCGAAAGGCATGCCAAAAAATGGGGATATTAAAGGTAATTTACTGGTGAAGACTCGCGGGTAACTAATGGGTCGATAAAGTGTCGTTTAGGTGATCCAGATTCTCTTTTGTCCTCATTCCTGGAAAAAATAACTCATTGGGCTTGATGTGGAAATAAATAGCGTGGCCAGAAATCAATTCGATATTTGTGGAAGTTATTGTGGGAAGAAATCGGAAAAAAATTACGTTAAAGATGGCATTTTTTTGGGAATGTTTTGAAGTTGGAAATGACAAAGAATTTCGTATTTTATCTATCTCTTGGATGCCAAACTAGCCGATTACGAGCTACGGGTGAATTTTCTCTTCATTCACTTGAACGTGGACTGAGCTGATGATTAAATCGTGCAGAAGGCAAATAGTTTGCTCTCATTATCGCCAAGTTTCTTTGGTGTAATTATTTGATTAGAATTATTTCTTAGAATTGTGAAATGAATTACATTGCTGCCGTCAAGGCTCGCCAGATTACGACCTTTCGGACCCTTTTACGAAAATTAATCAGTGGATCTCTATTTCATCTTGAGCAGATTTCGAAAGTTAGATACTTAGAAAAGACTTCTATTAAGAAAAATGACATGAGCTGTATGACTGTACAATCGTAACGCACTCTCAAACGATTTAGTTCATATTCAAAGGGGATGCGAAAATGGCAACTTAATCTCAACGTAAATAAATGCTCTGTAACAAATTTCTTTGAAAGGAAACAACGAGAACGTTTCGTCAGAACAAAATTAGTGGATTAAATATAACTGTAGTCGACTCAGTTGAATGTCTCGGAATCACCCTTATAAATAAGTTTAACAAAATTACTTTTACTAATTATTTAATTAACTAATTCAAAAAAGTATTTTTATTAATTTTAATAAAAATATATTTTTGCGTATCATATGATTGTGAATTACACCATAAAACATTAAGAAATTATGTAGTCTGAATAATGTATTCAGTTGAGTATTATTAATTATATTTACGATAATAATAATAAGTTTTTAGTTTACTCTGTGATCATGGAGCAGAAAAGTACACAAAAATATTACAAAAAAATACCAAAATTGCTCAGCAGCAGTAGACGTTAATATAACACACTGAAGGAGAAATGAATGTATGAAATAAAAACCAAAACAATTTCTACACATATTATATTTATATAATGTCAAAATGATTATCACTCTTCGTCATTGGAACCTTAAGTAGGTTACATTAGGACATTTTCGCAAGTTAAAGATTTCTTGAAATTTTTTTGCAAGGAAATTATCATCAATTTTGAGAAATATATCTCTGAACATTTCTCTTATGGTATAGATCTAACTTCTAACTTAAGAGCATCCCTATAATTTCCATCCATTTGTCGCGGAAATATGACACTCCTGCTTCTCGTGACTCTCCTGGAAAGGCCATGGGTTAATCTATCAAATTTACCTCCTAAGCCTCTGTCTTTTTTCCCCTTCATAATTTGGCTTCTCCTCCCATCGCAACTCTTCGTACATGGCTTACCACTTCAACCACTAATTTCTCCTCTATTCTATGACAACTTCCAAAATCTCTCACTCTTTCGAATTGCCTTTTATCATTGCAGTTCGTCACATTTTTTTGTAACGCATACTCCGCTTCTCAGATTTCACACCACTCCAGAAAATAGGTCAGTGGCCATGTACTTCAGCCACCATAAATATCATATATATAAAAAGCAAATGTCTGTCCGTCCGTCCATCTATCCGTCTGTCCGTCCCCCTATTTATCTCAGAAACGGCTTGACTTAAAGATCTGAAACAAACTGCATTGTGTTTCTACGATGCTAAAACCCCCAGGAAAACTATTCTCATCTCTGTATAGAGTAATAGGTTTCCATAAGAAATGTAAGTAAAATAGGTTTTCGTTACCTGCAGAGGTTGTATCTTTTACAAAATTAAATTAGAAACAGTAGTTTCTACGAAATTGAGACAAGTGTCACAAGAAAGAAAAATTATCATAAAATATTGTTTTAATCGTGATATATTGTTATCGATCCGAACTTTCGAGGATTTCGATAAAATACACGGAAATTTCGTAACATTTTTGGGAAATAAACAACCCATCCCTTTGACGACTAAGGCCATTGTTGAATGTTGATTTCATGAATTATCCCATATAAGTGCACGGGGATAATCAGTTCTTATAATTTTTATAAGAAATTTACGTAAAGTAGGCTTTCATGACTTGAAAACAGTAGAATAAATATTATAAATAATGGTAAGAAATATATTGAGTTATTATGATCTTACGACGGACTGTTTGTGGCTTAGGAGGACCAGATATATACGATAATAGATAAATTTTTTAACTAAATTAAGCGCCGTCATGCTTGACGGGGGCGATTACTAGTATACGATAAAATCTTCAGATTATCACGGAAACCTACATACTCAATTGAATATTATACGGTGAATGTTTACCGCACAGTAGAATACTAATTGAGTTATGACGTTTTGTATTTTGTAATATTGCGTACTTATTCCGAGTTAATTGCGGAGGCTGCATATCAATTGTTAGCATGATAGTGAATATGAGTTTAATTGGATCGTTGAATGATGCACACAGTTTTGCTTTTATAAATGTAAGACTGAATTTTATTTAACTCACTTATCGCTCTAACGAACGGCATGAACTCCATTTCATTTTTTTTCTGTTGAGAATTTAATGTTTTTTTAGCCTTTACTGATGGAATCCTACCTCCTACACATTCATTATAATTTTTATCCTCACCATCATAACTAAATAATGTGATCTATCATTGCTGAATAATTGTGTTTGTTTTACATTTACCCTGTCCTATTACTGGGTAATTGTTTCGTTAAATATTCTGTAATTTATAGGTGTACCGCATATATACCTCATGTTTTACATATCGCAGTGCGTGTAGAAATGCCGATAACCGATGTGATTCACGGATAAAGTTAACCCCAACAGAGTTGCATGTTTCTTATGCAATTATGTTTTATTTTTATAGTTTCTTTCATACTTTTACATTATTTTAAGCCTGAATTATAACAACCCTCTTATAAATAAGGTTGTAGGATTGTGTGTGTATTTGCCTAAGACTCGAGAGCCATAAGTTTTACAGCTCTCACACTTTAAGGATTGTTAGATATCTTCCTTGCGCAGATGACTGGCTGCTTTCTGCTCACTTCGTTGGCCCCAGTTTGATCCCAGATGAAGAAACATTTCCCATAAGAAACACATGTAAATTTCCCAGAGACTTGCAGGGTTTATTTCATTTGCAAAATCAAATAAAAAATAATAGCCTAGAAATAATAGCCTGACGAAATTGAGAAAAGCAGAAAAAGAAACAAAATCGAATAGAAATCCTTATATTGGTCGTAAAATATTGCTTTCCCGTAGACACGTTTGAGTGGAAATTAACTATTAAATCGTTTTAGTTGTAAATTTGATCGAATTCCTAATCTTACGAGGTAATAATTTTAGGATATTTTTTCCGATGCACCTTAAGAATTAAAATTTCCGTGGAGACGTTCCCCACACTATTGACGGATATCATGACAGTACTGTTCTACTCCCTTAATTTGCCATTGAAGAAAGATTCTTTATTCTATCGTCGTTCAACTGATTTGTGATTGCTATTTAAAACCGTTTATGTGTATACACTCATTTTATAGTAATTGTCCATTCCTCTTCAGAACATAAATCTACAAGATATTTGTGGTGGTAGGGCTCTCTACGAATTAAGCGATTTAGATCCCAAGCACCTCTGGTATTCAGGAGACGGAATGCTGAAGTTCAAGAACAGTGTGTGCTGTTTCAATTTGTAAGGGCGCTAAAGAGGAAGATGAAGCATTATGAAGCCACATCTGAGAGGTGCAGACGTCCTGTTAACTACCTTTAATCTATAGCGCTCCTTTCGGCATGGATGATCCCTAATGGCGAAAGGTCTAGCTTCGTATGCTAGGCATTAGAAATTAGCATGCCCCTCAGCAATTGCGATGATAGTGCAAGGAAGAACTTACCTGTTGCTTAGAATTACAGCTCTAGTTATCGTCAGCAAAATGTAAATTTGGTACGTTTAGAAGTAACAATATTCTACCATTGACTTCCATGGGCGATTATCTGCAGTGTCAGGTATCTACTGCTTCATAATAGTTTAGATCTAGTTATTAATAAAAGTGTTATGGCTCAAAAAGTTTCGTTTCAATTCCCATCGGAACCTGCGTATTTAATTTATAAAAAAAGTCAATCGCTTTGTTTCAGAAGCGAATCCCTTAATGCAGACTAATATAATATAATATAATATAATATAATATCTCATTGCACCCTGCCTTCTCTTATATATTTCTCTCCTGTATTTTTTTCCTATTGTATATATATCTGCCTGTAATTATTTTTTACCTATGTACAAATTGTATATATGTATTTTTTGTACTTGACCTTTAGAGAGAGCGCTGGGCGTAAATTTTGTTGATTTAATAT
>KZ308234.1:281258-295859 GCA_000376725.2 Ladona fulva | reverse complement strand
AAAACATGATTTAATTCCCAATATAAATTTTGTTTTAATTTCGAAATTAAAACATTCTTTAATATTTTTTGCGATTTTTTAAATTTACATTAAATGCAACTATATATAATATTGCCGTATTTAAACAAAAATCATTTATATGCTAAATTGTAGGAGTTTCAAGTCGGCGATTCATTTTTCTATTCAGTGAAAGAATTATTTACTATCGTGTTCTCGGAAATATAAACCTGATTTCATCTTCATTCCCATTTTCTATGACGACCTAGAAATAACACAATTTCTGTTGTCTGCTGTTGGAAGGAGCAGCAAAAGAATTTGAAAAACATTATTTCGTCCCTCTTTCAATTTATTATATCCAGGATTGCTACTACTCCGGATGGATTTTGATACTTTTAGCGATATTTCAGAGCATCCAACAAAGCCTTTTCATCTCTATTATTCTAGCAAAGGAATGAATATTAGTTATATACGAGTATACATCCCTGGGAGTGATATACCTTTGGGAATGAAGCTATCGACTTGCCAGTAAGAGAAAAATAGAAGGCAGAAATAGGAGATAATTTTTTCTACCTCGATTCTTTTGACAATAAATACTTTTCTCAAAGGAGTAATTATTAAGGAATTTAAATTCTTAATGTGTCGCAGAAATCCACACAATTGACTACGATATCATTTTTTCAAGAACTTCGTTTCAAATATTTGTCAGAGGTTTTCGCACATAATCTATATGTTATCTGATGGAACAATTGGAGCTGATATTATGAGAATCTCAGTGTTATCAGAGATAGAACACATTAAAAATGTTTTATCATTTCTTATTTTGTATTTTAAAAGCTGTTAGCAATTCAAGCGTTCATATTTAATTTTATAACATTTAACGTTTGAAAACAATTTATCATAAAAAATTATCATATCATATATTATAATTAATTACTTATGAAAGTAATTAATATAAGTACACATAATTGAACATCATTCTACTTTTTAACTTATTAGGATCAGAACCAACTCTAGCGCATATTCAACTGTGAATCCGAGGTCGAAAGAATATTTCTATGCGCGTTTGTAGTTGGAGGTCTTCACCGGCTGAACTCACCTTTGGTGTGGGTTATTAATCCAGTTATGTGTTGGAAGCATCTCATCGGACGGATTCTCATTTGCGTGGTAAAAGACAGGCCTGCGAAAGACCCGAGTCTAGACGAGTCTGTGAGGGAAATCGCAGTTTGATTCCGTGGAAGGGCTCAATTAATGCTTCGTAAGCCTTAGATTAGTCATGAGCAGTATGCGGCCCCCAAGCAGTGTCCGGGCCCATCGATCCAATCTCCGGTCGGGTTGCAGGCCCTAGAGACGCCTTTATGGAGAGAAAATACATGGGTGATGCCCGGAATCTGCATCTCCGTTAGTGACTGAAATTGGCAGCTGATGCAGCGCACACGAATATTTGTACTGCGAAGGCCATACGTTAGTACTCATCTTTTGGTTAAGAATCTCTGATTTTTTTTAATCTAGGAAGTCTGTTTTTGCCACATTATTACAGTTAACGCAAGTTAGCAATTGTGGTCTGTTTTTGTGAGAGTAAAAGGCGGGTTTAGAAACTTGCTAAGGTGCTCAAAATAAGAGTTTCTTTCGACACTGTTTTATTTCTAAACTACAATCAAAATTATTCGCAAAAATCCAATTATTGTAATAATAAAAATTACATTAGCTGTGAAATATTCATAGAAACACTTTTTTGTTGGATTTTAAATTGGTTTCCTTATATTAAGCAAGTCGCTTATCCAGGGAAATTCTCAGTAGCGAGGGGTTCTCCACAACCAATATCTAGAAACGTGTCTCCTTTAGCGACACGTAGCGACAATTCATCCATTTCCTGAATCATTATTTATCTTTGATGTAATCCAACGTCTTTCGAGATGACCTTCTTTCGTTTATTCCACAGATATTACCTTCACTTTATCTTTTAGCAATCATCATTATTTATAACTCGAACCATCCGCTCACCCTGCCAACGATTTATGTTTAACTCCCAGATTGACGTCGTAGGAATCATGGGAAATTGACACCTGATTATTTTGTAACAGTGATATTGAATTTATGACTTCTAATTACTTTTACGAATCGAAATGCAAGGTTCCTCCGCGGTGTGAACTTGAATATTCTCTTTCAAACTCCTTGTCAATTAAATAATTAAAATTAATGTACTGAAACTTTTCGTTCATATTTAAATTTTGAACCAACGGAAAAAATGGGTCCATTAATAATCACTTTGAATAAAAAGATAAGGTTAAAAAAATCTGTAATCGTAAAGGAAAGAACGTAATGATACAAGATTGTCCATCGGAAATAAAACAGTCTCCTTATGCTGCATGGAAAGGAGCCTTGCTTCTCTGCAACCCGGTATTCACAGTTGATGGTTTGATTGCCTACATGTAAGGCGCTAAGTTATGACGAATGTTCGTAGGCTTACCATACGTCATACGTATAGCGGGGACAGTCCCGTTTTGACCGGGACTGTCCCGCAATTAACACATTATCCCGACAAATTTTTCTGCTGTTCCAGTCTGATGGAAAAACTCGGACGAATAATAGAATGCTAGATACGAAGATTTCATCAACAAAATTCATTTAATTGCGAATTTTCTTAATGTAGTGAAGCTGCACTCACTTAGGCCCGGTATTAAATTGGACTGTACTAAAGTTCACTTTCAGGCCCGATATTACATTGTTTTGTCAGAGATAAAGTGAGGATTATGGTTAATCTCCATGAAAATCCATCTTATGTATAGGAGATTATCTATAATCCTCCCTTTATCTCTGACAAAATAATGTAATACCGTGCCCTAAAGTGAACGTTAGTTTAAGTCCAATTAAGTATACATTATAATCCCGGGCCTAAGAGTGAATTAAAAAAATCAAATAACCTCAGAGTGAGTTATAATTCAAAGTCTCGGTTTTGTCCCGGTTTTATTCGCTTCAGAATTTGATAAGTCCCGGTTTTTTGTCATCAGAATATGATACGATAGCCCTATCCGTAAAGGTTTTTGGGATTATTCTTACTCTGTCCTTTAATAATAATATTGAAAAATTGGATCTGGTATAAGGTGAAATTCTTAAGGTGAAGTGTACCTTCACCGAATACTAGTCAATTATGTATTACATGACAAGTTAGTTAGTCGTGTAATTTACAGAGATTCGTAATTTTACTTTCTTGGAATAATATAAAAAAACTATTAATTTTGTCCATAATTTTAATTCTTTTTTCCTTTTTTATTTTAACTATAAAGAAAGTATCACGTTGAGGGAAAGAAACTGCAACTTGATGGCTCTTGGGATATGAATTTTGTGTGAAATTAGCTGAAGATTTTGATCTGAATACCTAATTGACTATTGATCTGGAACTATTTATTTTACTATTTAATCATTCATTTATTTTTCCGCGCCTTTTCAAACTTCCGTTATTTGGATAACTATAAGAGAACCGTAAACAGTAACAACGGGTGAACACAACCACTCCCTAATAAGAAAAATATTATTAGTAAGGAATCGAACCTGTACCTTGTGGTTGGAGAACTAGCATCCAAACCACCCCGCCTCCGCGGCAGGTGACGTTCGCTGGCCATTGTAATTCGCTGAAATTCAGTTGACTTCGCATTAACTTGGTTGTTGTTAAAGCTAATCGAATACGTAGATACGTTCAATATCTGAACTAACGAGCTTTTTCGAAGAACAGTTTATAAGCGATTTCCTTTGATTTGAATTTTAAGAAAATATCAGAATTCCCAGAAATTGTTTGAGCGATTCCATCTCTTGAACATATTAGTATATCAGTAGCACATGATTAGTACCCCTTCAGAAATGCGTATTCTCATATGTCGTTCGTGGTTCGTTTTTTAAAGATTTGTTTTCACCTTTTCAAGCACAAAATTAGAGAATTAAAAAAAAAAGTTTTTTTTTGCAAAAATTTGCATGCACTAATTGTTGGAGTCGCCCATCAGGTGATTCGTTACTTTGAAAATTACGTTTAAAAGTGGTTTCAAGAGAAGCCCTTTTTTTGCACACATTTCAGGAATAATTCCATCACAACACCTTCCACGGAGAACAGTTGGAACCATGCATGTGCCTCTGTTGGAACTCTGCTTATCTAAAATGCATATAGATGATTTTTCCGCTGGTGTAGTCCTTTTTCGTTTTATATTCGCATTACCGTAAGCGTAGTATTTAATTTTGTTAATACCTCCATATTCCCTCCTCTATCCCATTCTGGATTTAATTTGATGATTTCAGGATCAACAGAAAATTTTCCTTGGTTATTGAATTTATCTTGGAATAGTCAATCATCGGTATATAGTATTTCATAAAAATATACTGAAGTTATGTTTATTTTAATTTATCTATTTATTATATCCTGTATACACAAATAATTAACTTTTGTGTAGTCTCCGAGATCATGATCATAAATTTTACTTAATATTTATATTTTTTGCAATTTATCTTATATATATGCTTGGTTTGTAAAGCCTTTTCTATAGATTTTGGAGTATACAAAACATCTTGCAGATTTTTTTCTTATTTGAGGATTAGCTGTAAATATTTTTCTGTTAGCTGTCAATAATTCAACCTATTTATTTCCATTCAAAAACTTATCTACTCTGACGAAGGGTTAAATTTAAGAAGGGACGTATTTGTCTAAAGCCTAATAATATTATAAATTAAACTTAAAACGGACATTTGAATAATATTAACTTTAGGGCCCGGTATTATATTGTTCTTATCATGTATTTTATTATTTTATTAGAGTTAAAGTGAAGATTATAGTATATCTCCTAAAATATATGATTAATTAACAGAGAGATAAATTATAATATTCACTTCATATTTAACAAAAACATACATTACTGGGCCCTAAAGTGAACATTACCTGAAGTCCGTTTTAAGTATACATTATAAATCCGGTCCTAAACCTCACCCTTATGAATCCACTGATTGTAATATTGCTATCATTACGGTATTATTACGGTAATGTTAAATTTTGAATTTATTACAGTTGACTATGGATATCTCCACCACCTGGAATTCAAACTCTGCGTGGTCTCTTCACCTATGGGTATGTATTCCATTTATAAGTTATTTGTGTAATGAAATCTGTTTTGAGCTTTATTCTCCTGTTCATATTCCGGAAGGCTATCAATAGGATCCCAGAATCGGTTCGAGTGAAATGAGTAACGTAGCAACGAGCTTTAGAGCTTTGGATTTAAATCCCAACCTGAGAAAGAGGTCATAGAGACGCGAAATGTCTTAATAACTTTCTCTATCGATTGCTGCGTAAACAAAGACCGCGGCAATATCATTCCCTGAGAACCTAAGGGCTATACTTTTCACCCTTTAAAGCGGATCTGGAATGGAAATGAAACGTTTTGGCTGCTGTCAACAAATTTCATTTGATACCTTTCGGTAGGCCCACCAATCAGCAAATTTACTCTCCGAGGAAAAAGCTGGGAAATTTCTACAGTTGCGTAATCGAAAAGATAGGGTTTGCAGAAAATTGCCTCTTCAAAGAATCTGGTGATATGGCTCCCAACCTTACCCCCTCAGGGGAAATAATGTTTCCTTATTTTCCAAGCTTATCAAAATATGTTCTTTTAAGAGATACGTTTACGACCGATTATTTCGGCGTTTTCTCAGGGTATTTCGATTACTACATTGAATAAATAAGTATGCATCTAAATAAATGCAAACGAAAACAGCATATTCTCCAGCATTTTGCGTAAGAAGTGATCGATAAAGTTGGAAACATCACCATTTATTATATCGCAATTAGTTAAACGTGATATTACGAGATGTTAATCTGAAGTAGCAAATATTATCAATTATTATGTAATTTCAGTCTTTGAGAGGATGGTATTTAAGTAATTATCGAAAGAAAGTTGGAGATAAGATGTAGTATACATATTTTACTTCCCATTAATTAGATTTACTGTCGTAAGAATTCGTAATTACGTAGGTACCTAGTAAATTTATCAACTATCAGGTAATTTTCTTTTGAGAAGTGACGATGTTTTAGTAATTAATTAAATTAATTGATTTAAAAAGTCCAAATTATGGTTGATATTTTCAGTATAATCTACTGAAAATGAGGATTTGTATGAGGTCAAATCGTCAGCAAATCTGTTTCTTTCCTTTGTACTTGATTTGATGGTTGATTAGAGCTCCCACTTAGCCTTACTGGTAGTGCGTTAACCTACTATAGTGGAAGTGGTCCTAGGTTCGTTCCCTGTGGGATGTCAATTTCCTTGAAACGGGTTGGCGTCTGGAATGTCATTCGGCCATTAGAATCAGTGCCAAACGCGTGATTGATGGTTAGCATTTACCGTGGCCATTATAATCATCGACCCTAATCAAGAACATAGAGCTCTTTTTATCCCTTAACTATCTGAGTTTAGTTGATTGACCCAGATTCACCCCTTTTTGTCAGCCTACGTATTTGTGACCCCTTATAAGACCTTTTCGAAATTCTTTTATGTAAAAATCTATATATTTTATCCACTGTAAATTATGCTTTAATATTTATTAAAATAGACTAGAACGTAAGATATCTGAAATAGCTAAATACACGTACAGTATATCTTTTGTGACGCCATCGTTTATATCCCGGTTTCAAATGCGCAGCGGTTCTTGGAAACTTTTCCAGCTTTTTCTAATCAACACATCCGTATCTGATTTGATATTTTTTAAAACATTAGTCGAACTTAATTTCGATATTATGCATTTTCATTAAGTTTATCGTACGATAGTCTTCTTTTAGCAAACATTCCTAATTTTTTCTTGTATTATTGTTCTAACTATTAGTAGAGCGTTATCTTTAGATACCGGTCATAACGCATTTGTCTTATGAAGCTGTAGAGACTGCCTTCCACGTAGCGTACATGTGACCGCGGAGCGGTATAAAACGTTTCGGAAATCGAATCACGCTTGGCTTGGTGGCTGAATATTTAACCCGCTATCAATGAAATTGGAGTGCCAAACTTTCAGCTTAAATAGAAGTTTCTCACCATCGCCAAAGTCATATTGACCAATTTGATTTACAATTTGAACTCTCTCCGGATCAGTAAATAGTAGGAAATGGATCAACACTACTCGGGAATATTGGCACAAGAGGCGCAATTCATTAAGATTAAGGTGCCGCGAACGGAATCCGAATGCCGGGCGTGGCCTTTCCGAGGACGGGTGTCATAAGGCTATTAATCAATAAGCAAGGTTAAATCCCTGGGATACATTGGAGGTAAGTTTCGCGTGTCTGGGGATGTCTAAAGGTCATGAATTAGGTCTAAATTGAAACTGGGGAGAGATGCAGCGGAGAAATAACCGATCGCCTTCAAATGAAGGCATAGAACTAGGTCCATCCCCATTTATTTTGTGCAGCTATGAACCCTTGCGTTGCTGCAACAATTAACGGTTACCAAGGCAACGCTTCAGTGGGCTTGCGGAGGATGAGTTGGTGGGAGGAGATTGGAATGAAAGAAGAGTTAAAATTAGAATGAGGGAGAAGCTGAAGAATGGCTAGAATGAGGGAAAGTTAAATTAGGATTGGGAGAGTTGGGGAAGAGAGAGAAAAATGGGTAGAACTGCAGGATATCCTAAAACAGAAATTTGTTTGGCATTCCGTAAAACGAGAAGACACGTTACAGAGTTTTGCTGGTGGTTATAAGCCCGAGGCTTTTCAGAGGGTATTATTCTACTTGAAATTCATTGAAGTTCTGTTACGTTTTATTCTATGCATGTAAGCTACGGTAGGCTTCTGTGGGAATATTACACATTTTAATAATGCGTCCAGGTATAGAAATAAATTGAACTTTATACAATATAAGAGGCGAGGTCTTTCTAAATATGAAATGGATCACGTAGACGTAAATGGTGTATAAATCGCCCAAATTAAAGACATTTTATTGCAACTCCTAAAAAATCAGGATAAAAGCAGAAAACATACCCTTCACGTCATCTTTCATCTTTTGTCTTTCCCTGTGATTTTTTCCTTGTATTCTTCCCTCAGTAACATTCTTTATCAATCCATCTCCCCTCAATAAATTTTTTCCTATCCATCTCCCCTCAATATTTGACCCTACCACTTCTTCTGTCGGTGCTTAATTACTTCAATTAAAACCCTCCTCCCCAGCCATTCCCAGCACCTCCATGTTTGTTTTCCTATCCACCCAGCTTACCTTCTCCATTCTACGCCACACCTACATCTCAAATGCCTCTAACCTTTTGTTGTTCTCCTCTCGTGAGGTCCACGTTTCGCACCCATACAGCAGAACACTCCATATTAAGGATATAACAAATCTTTTCCAGATTCCTTTATCGAGACCTGTAATCATCAGTTCCCTTCGTTTCACGAAAGCTTCCTTGGCCAATGCTGTTCTTCTTCGAACCTCTTCTGTAGACCTCCCATCCCAAGAAGGAACACTTCCCAAGTACGAGAAATCATATACTTGTTGTAGTATTTCACAACCTGTTCTGAACTTAAATTTCTTTCCTTTGCCAAATCTCACTGCTTTACCTTTTCTTATGTTATATTCTTATTTTGATTCCTTATTTTATCATTTAGTGCCTTTTTTGGTAATTTTATAAAGAAGAATAATGAACGAAAAAGCAAAATTAAGAGCTGCTTCAGCGATATAAATCTCAAAAAAAAACACCCTGTAATTCAGTGGACGAATGTTGCACCGCCTACGCTCATTACTGGGGGTTTGGGGGATTCCCGTGGTCGAAACCTTCCGGAGACTTCTCACGGGCATTGCCAAGGACTTATCGGTCAAAATGCACCGCCCGACCACTCCAATCTGCAGCATCTATCAGGCCACTGACCCGTGACTTGTCTAAAATTTGAATTGTAGGTTACAATAGTTGTAGGTTATTGGTTAATCATATAGATTATTCATAATTATCACTTATTACGAGAGTCTCTCTTCCTTTGGCGTTTGCTAACTAAAGGATTGAAGCAACATAATTTGAATTCTCATGGGAAATTTTTTTGAGATGTTTGACGGCAGGTACGCTATTTGATGAAAATAGAAACTTATATATACAGATTCATCGCATCGTTATGGCGATATCTTAACAATGAATGACAATATGATAATAGTGTAACATGAATTGGTGACAACGGATATAAAATCTTGTAAGAACATATGTAATAATATTAACAATGTATCTATAAACAAAATTACTTATGTAAATAACTACGTATCCATCTGTGTTTATATACCGATGTTGAGTAGGTATATGGCAACGGGTAACGAGAAATATAAGTTTAAGTGAAGTATAGTAAAAGGACATATATTGATATGATTGTAAATTTCACAAATATTGGATTGCATAAATTTGAGAGATATGTACCGGTATATAGCTACTTAAGGAAGATAAGAGTCGCATTTACATCGCCCGCCATTTAAGAAATAGTATCTTTTAATAGAAGAGAAACAAATAAGAATCATATTTGTGGAAAAAGCCATTTTGAAATGTTTGAAATCTCTCATCACCATCAAATTTCCATCATTTAAGCAGACCGTGTACCTTTTGAAAACAATCGAGTTTTTTATCGGCTTATCTCAACCACATCAGGGCGCATTTGATTGTTTCACGACGGAGGAACTCTTGTAATTAACATTTCAGCGAGGATCTCGGTATAAAGAACTTTCATCGCAAGCAATTACAAAGTAAATTAGAATTCCTACGAATTAACTCGAAAACAATGATGGGCACGATAACGCTCGTAATATTTCCTTGCGAAGGATCCGCTGCAGAAAAGGTACCTTTTCCATTTGCGCACTCTTCCCCGTTCTTTTGGATTAATTCCTGTTAAAAAGATTTCATTCGTTTTGGTTTCTGAGTTTCCGAGATAGGGGCTCTCACTATTGTACGTCGCTGCCATTGAATCCCTCTTAGCCGCTGCCTTTTCCCCATTTTCGGCTTCGAGTATGCGGAATTCTGGGATTATAGCCTTAATCGGCCGCGAATGAGTATGAAGATTAAACCTCTACAAATACAGTCTCCTTTCTTTAACGCTATGGATATGTCTGCGGGAAGTCCCGTGTTATTAGAGACCGCGTCATTGGAGACCTCGGATGTGTTTGAAATGGAGTGTTTGGAACGTCTACAAAAAGTTTTAAAAGGCAGTCGTGCCGAAAGGCATCATCCTTGTTATTATACACAAAGGCGTCGAGAGTTTTCACTTTGGTGAGAGAAGTCGATCGACCACGTTTTCATGAATCGAATGAAAAAATAGCAGCGAATTCATCCCACTTAAAATATAAATGCATGAAAAGATAAGAGAAAGATTCTTTTATAGTAAAATATAAGTTGCGGAGGAAATTATAACAGCATATACTTATTAGAATTCGTTAAAATATATAGTGATTCCAGAACACTCATACAGGGATTGAAATCACCGTATAGGCAGCAAAAAAATTTAATTACATACAATTTAAACGATAGTGGAAATATACAAATGAAAGTAGTTATTTTTAATCATTTAAAGTACATAGGAAAAATTCTTAACATCGCAAGAAAAATATAAGTTCCTCTTTAAGGAAATATCAAACGTGGAAGACCAGGAAGATCATTATTTTCTTTGGAAGTGAATTAAATTTCTTTGGGTTCTTCTGAGGGCTATTTCGGAGCGTGAATGAGATTGCCGGAAAGTCTTGTTTGGCTTGGGATATCAAAATAAAAAGCACGTCTTAAATTATTCAAAATCAAACAGAATTTATTGATATGACTTTCGAGGTTATAAAAAACACTTTGAACTTCGCAAACATATTAAGAGATACTGTGGATACGGGAAATTTGAAAAAAATGACCTTAACCAGCATTCTATGAGGATTTAATTTGAAAGAAATGCGGCATTTCAACCTGCTTCTCAGAATTCCAAAAATTGGTTTCTAGACAGAATAAATTAATTAAATAACTGGGAATTTATATATTTATATATACATTTCTCGAATGAAGTCGTGCGTCTACGGTCAAAAGCAAAACTGCGGTTTTTATTTCACATAAATGTAACTTCAAATTCGTATTCTTATAAAATCTTGAAAATTACAGGCTTATTATTGATTTCTGCGAAAAAAGTATGTTCATAAAGTTTATTTATTTTTTAGTATTGTTATTATTTATTATTATCCTTTGTAAATTAAAATTTTCTGGCATTTCATTTCGAAAGAATTACAAGAAATTTAGCATTTTAAGAGTTAACGTTCAATTCCGCGTTAGAGGTATGAAAGTCGATTTTCAAATACGTTTACACATTAATTAGTGAATATGAGTTCCAGCATTCAAAGCAATAGTTGCTTTTATTCATTGACAGCATCATGTCCATGGTTAGTTAAACTATAGCGACAGATGATCTTTGAATACATTTACTGGGTTTCCTCGAAAAAATCTAATTCATTCACAATCGTTCATAAAATCTAATTCATTTGTCGTAGACGAAGTAAACGCTGATGCAGAAACCTCAATAAATTAATACAGTCGTACAGCAAGTCGTAGCTTAGATTCCATGGCTGCAGAGAAAGCTTCCTTAAGGATGTGTTTTGCTGGAAAATCGCTGGGACATTGAGGTGCGTTCAAGTTCTAAATACTCCGATTTTTTTACATACGATGTGGTGCTGCCACCAATTTTATAGATTCAGAAATTGGTTTCGGGCGAAAATCTTCAGAACGCATATCTTAAAAGGATCCTCACTTTATCCTTAATATCAATGCTGCTTAAAAATTTTGGAGACATTCGGAAAAAAATCGCCACTATTTGAGCTTACAAATTACTGTGATCTGAAATTCGTGTCGCAGATTGTGGGAAAGTAACGGCGAAATGACTCTCTTAGAAATTTACGTATGAATTTATGAGAATGTTAATTTTATTGCTGCATTATATTATGGGATACATTTACGTAGATTAAACCGTTATTATAAAGTTTCTTGTAGAAATAAGCTTTGGTGTAAGGGGTAGAAAAAGGGTTGGAATTGAATAAACATTGAATGCATGCATAAAAGTATTGGATTAATTACTGTGACTCATTCATTATCACAGTTGTATGGTGTAATTACATAGCGTTGATGGTTTCGGCCTTTACTTGGTGGTAATCTATTCTAAAAAAGAGTAGCAGAACTGATATTTTAATTTATACAGCACCACAAGTTGCATACATGCACTCACAACCTAGGTTTCAACGGAAGGCATCATCATCAGGTGAAAATCACAAATAAAACTCGGTATATATAGTCACAGATTAGAGAGAGAGGGAGAAAAATAGGAAGGGGTAAGAGGCAACGATGTAAGTCAGGATAGGACAGGTGAAGGTGGGGGTGGTTGGCTAACGAATGGGAAGAACAACATTCGGAAGAGAGAAACTTGGGGGGAGGGAGGGTTAGTGGGAAGGGGCATTAGGCGAAGGATGGGGAAAGGTAACAGTGTAATTACATCTGTGGAAAAAGTACAAAATCGATTTCATTATTTTGTATTTGTAAATAATTTATTTTCTTAATACGACGCTTTCTTCTGGATATTCAGCTCTCAGATCCAAATAATATATATGTATTGAATTTATGATTCTTAAAGCCTCCATTATTAATGGAAACTCGAATAGCGACCTCCGAGCTCGACTCAATTTCTGGCCAATCCTTTCAGCTTGTTGCTACCAGTAGTCTGTTACATAGTTTTCAGTTCTCTGTGATATAGACACAAATAAAATCCGGAAATCGGATTATGGAGCACCACAAAGTAAGCCACTCTCTACTGCGACGCACCTTAGGAAATGGAGCAGCGATTTGAAAGTTAATTCAGCGTACACTGGGTATGAACGTAGGGCCGTTAAGGTAGACCAGGAAGGACATCTGCTCTTTGATCGTCATCAATTCGTAACGAGCGAATTTTCGTTCAGGAATCGGATCCCATTTCTTATTTATCCCCACACCTGAAGTTCATCCCGCGGATATTCTGCACATACACCAGTCATAAAGACCGCGAAACGATCTCTCTTGGTGCCATTCCGGGTCCAAAAAAAGAGAAAAAGGTCTTCGAAATCAGTACTGAATAACAACCGAAGTTGTACCGGGTTTTTCAAGGCGATGCAATGGACATATTTCGCCGTCCGAAGCGACGGCGGCGCTTTGCAATTCAAAACCGGGCACACGCGCATTAAATTGGACTCATTCGTCGAAATACAAGCGGGGGTTTCCTCCACTCCTGTCATCCGCTTCTGCACAACGCCCCAAAACCCCTTATAAACGCACAGCTGCCCTACTCCCCGTCCATTACTCATGAGCGATCGAATAGTCGCTGAAACATCGCTCATTACCACCGCATACTCCCACGGAAAAGTTTATATCCCCCTTTCCGAGCGCCCCTCCCACTTTTTTACCTCCCCGCCGCGATGTAATCGGATGGCTTTTGAGTTTATCCCTTTTTCATCCATCCGCTCATTTGCATTCCGTTCCGAATTTACATTTCTGCCTCCCGATGTACCCTTTTCCTTCCTGTTGCCACTGCCGCGGCGGTTTTCTCTTTTTACCCCTCCCACCCGCAGGGACACAAATGGGAACGAGGAAATGCAAGCGAGTTTCTTTTGTTTTTTCCTCCCTTTTCGTGGGATATGCGTGTGTTTGACGACGGTAGGAAGTGGTAGGAGCCGATGCATTCGGTGGACAACGCCATCGATCCCAGGTGATTTCGACGCGTGATTATTTGCATATTTTTTTCGATCCCAGGTGATTTCGACGCGTGATTATCTAAGTATTTTTTTCGCAATTCGTGTTAACATAATCTGCTCTATAGGGAGGACTTTCAGGATTGATATAATAATAAAAGGTGGCGCCGTTTCGCGACGGAAGTTTTTGTTCTTTTTAAAACTCCGATGACGGAAGTTTGGAAATGTAGCGAGCGGGCTCATATTCCGCCGCTGTTTTGATATGTAAAAATAAGTGTATCCCCGGAATTGAGCTTTGTTCCTTTTTATTTTTGCTGTGGACCGCTGAAATATATTGCATCTGGATCGCATGGTAAAAGATAAATTATGTTGCGTGGTTTCGTTTTTATATACTGCGAGGATATCGATGTCCCAGTGCAGAAGCATCCTACGATGTTAATTCAGTCGAAGCTTAAAAGATGTATTTTATTCTTGTTTCTTGATCTCGGAATATTGCGCAAGATTTATAGATCTCGGGGCTCCCGGATAGCCAAGTGAAAAATGTACTAGACTTCGATGAAAGCGGTCCCGGGTTCGATTTCTGGTGGGAGCCTACGTGCAAAATGAGCTCATTTGTCGACGCATTTTAACAATACTACTTCTTGATCACGAGTTATTAACTTTCGATTAAAAGAGAACCTAAGAAGATCCAGTTTATATTTTTAAAACTTGCGTGTTCACCAGTTTTATTTATACAGTTTAATGTATTTTGACCTCTTTATCGGCTCCTACTCAGAAAAAACTTTCGTTCCCAAGATCCATACTTAGTGGACGTATTGATTCTCAAGATTTTCCCTAACTATCAGCTCTAACGTTTATGAAATTAGTATTTATATATATATTCAGATTGTGTGAATTTTAAGAA
>KZ308234.1:252618-281163 GCA_000376725.2 Ladona fulva | reverse complement strand
ATCATATATATAATAATATATTATCATATAGTCGATTTATAGTTCTTGGAAATGAATTTTCAGCCGCAATGAGATTAATAAGCTCATAAAAAAATTGAAACCGAATTACTGTAGGAGAAAATGGCCATTTCCATATGCTATGCTGATTTCTTGTAAAATCTTACCTACCTACAGGAATAAGCAATATTTCCAAGAAAATAAACTTTAAATGTTCAGGAAAGCCATTCGTCATTTAACCTTTAAACGGGCAAGGAAAGGTCGGGATACCCACGCTATCATAAATGTTTGATTTAACATTTCATGTATTTACTTCTCCTTCCATATCGTATTCTTTAGAACAAAACGATTGTTTTTATTTTCTTTTTTGTTTAAAAAAATCTGTTTTTCTGGTCGGAGTAATTTTTGACGTATCTTTCTGACAAGGACTCAATTAATAGCTTGTCTATGTCTATGTGAGTACCCTGCAAGCCGCCTTTCGGCGTATGGCAGGGGGTGCATGCACCATGACTCTATTATCTTAAACAATTATTTTCGCGTATCGTTCGCGGAAAAAATGAATTCTTGAATCGATTCTTTCCAGCGACTATTCCCCTGATCTTTCTCGCATTTTCGGAACGGCCTATGTAGCATGGTGAACGCATTATATCTGCTACGTAATCTGTGATCGTGCTTTCTCTGAGTTTATCCAGTATATTGGTTCCTTGTTGAAATCTTCTTACTTCCAAAGATTTCCATCTTGCGTTCTGTAGCATCTGAGTGACGCTCACTGATTTATCGTAGCAATTCTTTAGAAAACGTATCGCATTTCGCTTCACCTTTTCTAATTTTTTAATGCAAAACTTATCGGCAGGGTCCCATACACTACACGCAGTCTCAAGATAAAGTCTAACTAACGCAAAATAACATAGCTAAGAGACAAACGATAAATTTTGATACCGCATTCTGATATTATATGTATTGTTCAATAGCATATTTTATTATTTGTATCGTAATAAATACAATAATACAAGATACATTGCTAAAGTTTGTACCTACTGTAGGATTTTTTATTATGGATACTCGAGTTTTGAGTTGAATAAAAACTGGACTAGCGATCCCAAAGAAGAACATGTTTGGACAATTAGCATATTTTATCCTTAGTTCGGACATATAATGTTCGGCATAATTTTTTGTTTATTCGTGGTTGGTATTTTATCAGTAGCAGAATGTTGGAAAAACTTCCCGTTTTTTGCGTTTCTTAATGAAGTGCGGAGTAAAATGTTTTCTATAACATTAATATCAACATTTAATTACTTATTTCCAATAAAATGTTGTAAATTATTTCCGTTTCACAATAAAAAGTTACTGAATTTGTGAAACAACTTCGTCTCTGTTATGAATGGACATAAAAACACGAAGTTGTTATAACGCTCTTGGTGAGAGCTTTCACAAGTTTGAACTTATGTTAACTACAACATGCCAATTTATTTTATACGAATTTTTATTAACCAGGGCGGAATGCCCATGAAACTTTGAACCAGAATGCTCGCGATGTTGACGGGTTCTTAGCTTACAATGTAAGATTGTTAGAGCTGAGGAACCCTCCAAAGAAAGACTGGTACGAGTAAGCTTTGCTACGCCGCACACATCATGCGTTTACTTTCTGAGGGTCACCCTCCCTAAATATATAAATGCGGCGGATCCAGTTAGACAATCCTTTTTTCATGAAACGAAAGGGATTGGCCTAAGAAACACTATCCATCAAGAAACTTCTTCAGATTCAAGTTTTATAGCCAGTTCATTATTGGGAAATTGTGCAAGGTTATGCTTAATGGTCTAAAAACACACCAATAAAGTTGCATTGCTAGTATTTTTAATGATAAACCTCGCACTTTGACCTCAGTTCAAGTAGCTAGGTTCATCAATACACACAAACGCCTTAAAATCAACTAACAAATATGTCTGAAGTTACAATGATTAATTCAGTCACACCGAACCTATCGTTAAAAATACGACAGAAACGCTTGCGATAAAAACGCTCCATCACAGCAGTTCTGAATCTATTCCTCATAAAATAATGTATGAAAGGCTATACGTGGATAAAGTTAACAGTCACTAGCTTGTTCATAACATTATTTTAATCCAAAAAGATTGAAATTTTGGCATTCCAAAGTATATTGCAAATAGAAACAATTTTGAGAAAATACTGTTTAACGAAGCCAGAAATAGGAAAAAACAAGTGAGATACGGATTCGATCGTGGAATTGTTTTGGAAGGAACGATTCGAAGAGACTGTTATTACAAGAAACGAAACAAAACGACACTAAGGAACTGAATATTACCCAAAAAGAATCAAAAGAATCGCTTACTGCATATTTCATGTTATTACTTTCCCGATTCTGAAATTTATTCTTCAATTTTAAGTAAGCTTTTCCGATTCAGAGACCTTCATACAAGATGAAAATCTGTAGCCATGGATACATTTCATAAAACAGACAATTTTCCAATAAAAGGGGACACAGGTTTCGTTTTGTTTAAAAACGCTCGGATTCGAGTGTTTTCCAAATAAAGGGTTCCGAGAGAACAGGTATAAAACGTGAGTATATATGAGGCCACCGATGAAGGTGATCTAAAGAGCGAAAGTCAATTCAGTTTTGAATAACCAGATAAAAGATCTCGAGCAAGGAATTGGGGATCGTTTCCCGGAATTAATATCTTAAGTTGAACTGGCAGTTGTGAAAGATAATAGATAATGCCATTTTAATGAGATTTTATTTAATTTCGCTCCAACAATAATGATCCGTATCCCGTAAAATAGTCTGCAATAATAAAACACCGTGGTTTTTCTGATGGAAATAAACTATGAATAAATTAAAACTAAAATAAAGTAGAATTCACAACTTTTCCACGATAGACCGGTACAGAAAACGATATATGATACGCATTTTCTACGAGATAACTACTTTTTCAAAGATATAACGTTATTGGTCACTGCTAATATAGTATCAATATCTCATTTTGATTTAAGAATGAGCAAATACGTTATATTTATGACTGTTCGATAACTTTCCATAAAATGTTCATTAGGTAGTCGTTAAACTGTCTCTTTACATTCATAATTTTTAATCCTACAGGTTGACGATGTAAAGAACTAAGGAATAACTATGTAATTTCTATTCTGAATAATGTGGTTCTACAAAGTCCAAAGTCCAGCCTGGATTATATACGTTGTCAATGTTTCTTTACTCTAGTTCACGGTCTTTAACCTTACATTTCTTCTTCAAATGTTGATAGTTATCTTATTATATCCATTTGCTAGTTGCGTACACATTTTTATCTACGGATCTTTTTTAAAACCTGAAAAATTATTTATAGTCAAACTTGATAAATTTTAGGTATAATTAAAGGCAAATATAATATTAGAGTATAGTCATATCACATGAAAGTGTCTCAACGTAATATTCAATTTCGTTTTCAAATTTTCCTTATTTTGACATTAAGTGAGGAATGTTGTATTTGTATGCGTTTTTTATTGAGAGGTATTTATGTAAAGGTAAATGTATTTGTGTTTATATGTAATATGGAATGTATAATGTGAGATAGTTTTGGGATATTGATGTATGGATGAATAAACTAGTATAATATGTAAACAATGTAATACAAATATCACATAATTTGGACAGTATGGTTAAATTATGACAATTATATATGTACAAATAATTTCGCTAGGTAGGCCCGCTGAGTGTAGAGATTAGAAGTTTATATCGGTGGTTATATCGAGGGTTAGTCGGACTAAGTTTTCTCAGAATGTATGTACTTATAGCCAATTATTTCATTCTCAAAATTTCTCTAGGTTTCTCTTCTCACATTACTCAACCTATAGAAAAGATGTAAATTCTGCTACGTCCGCATTCCCTCGTTATTCTCCTGTCCGTCGTCAAATCCGTTTGTCTTCCGTCAAAACAAACTAAATCGATCATACGGTGCGAATCTTTCCACTTTCACGCATGCATGTTTGTAGATTTATGGTCAAACCATGTATTGGAAACAAACCAACCCTTTTCCCTACCGAGGCCAATCCAATTCACCCCATTATCATTTACTCCCCCGTCATCGAAAGGACTTGCCAATTTCTCTGTGATATCTCGTATGACAAATACGGATCCATTAATGTCACCGACCGCAGTTATTTTCTCTCCTTTGCCACATTTTTTCAAGCACTCAAAATCCCCAAAACTCTTCTCTCGGCGCTCCTCTCTTCTGCCACATACAGTTGAGTGCGCATGCGCTAATGGGATTCACATACAACTCTCACTTTCTAACGAGCTCTCACACATGTGAAGATACTACTTTCAACGCATTCCATCATACAGGGATATGGTTCATCTACATCTACATTAATACCCGGCAGGACGTCTTTCGGCGCGTGGCAGGGGGTGTAGACAGCGGGTTATCGTTTGAGGAATGAATGAGGCTTAAAACGACTTGTTTGTACATAATTTCTCTGAATTGATCGAGCACTGGTAGCTAAGCTTCTAAACTCCTTTCTTTCAAATATTCCGAATCTGCATCTTCGGATATTTTTGACATGCTTGCTTTTTTAACAAATTACGGCCTAGCGCCGTAATTTGTTCGTGGATTCACGTTTCATTCACTGGATCCCATATGCTCGCCGCAAATTTCAGATGGGGCCTGATCGAGGTAGAACAACATCACTCTATAACCTTTTCACATCATCTACTTATATTGCGCTGTATAAAGCCGAGCTTTAGCTTTTTAGCTGGTTTACAGATTGTTTTGGATACGTATGCTCCTGTTTAAGTTGTGTTTCCGAGACGCTTAACTGACTGGACTACATTTATATTCATTCCTCTATTTTTTTCGGGTGGTTTTAACATGATAGTTTCATTTCGAAAAAATTAACTAAGGAAGTAACGTGTTCGACTTTGAAGATAGCTGTCCCTGGTTCGATTCCTGCGAGGAGATCACGTGAAAAATTATCTTTGCCATCGAATCACTTTTAAAATACTGCTACCAAAATTAGCATTCGCTTAAATTAAGCTAATTACTATTTTTCGCACTACCTTTGAACATGAGTGAAATGTTTTGATAAATGGTTGCTTAAATCTTTCTTATGAGGATCTTCTAGTGCTAGGATCTCAAGTATTGGGGCATATGCTGGTATAACTTTGATATATTTTGTAGGATGTATCATATTTATAGGAAAGTCATATGAAATTTATTCATCGACAAATTTAACACTGTTGCTTGCTAATCCACTTATGAGATAACATTCAAGCTTTCTATTCAATTTATGGCGAATGGCGAATACGGATCATTAATCTTGCTCCAGCCGTAAGAATAGCTTTAAATTCCTTTGCATCCCTTTCCTTTATAACTAGGACTATACATACTTATATAAATTTATGGCATAGCATTATTTTGAACGCATTGATTTGATATTTTGATCACAATGATAATAATTTATGATTCTTTTCAGTGAATGTTCACTCGTGTTTAACATGATTTTTTATTAGAGAATTCAATTTTAATTTCCTCGATGTCATATGTCCTCATTGTATCATCTCCTTTGTTTCACTAAAACAGTTTCTAGCATGTTGTATCTATTAAGTGTTTTAGCAGCGAATAAATGTCGGTTTATGCGGGCGGTAGTCACCTTCAATAAATAAATTTACTATTTATTTTTATTATGGTAAAGCAGGAAAGGAAATCAGATGAATTTTCAAATTTTCAGTTAATTATAATTAGGTATAGTTGAAGTAAATAAAATTAATTTTTGAGCTTGATTTTGTGACGTAAATTCATTGCAAATAGTTTCCATAGAAAAGCATATTTGAAAGTTAAAATTAGGAACCGAGAAACACTGGTACGTTCGGTCAGCAGCTAAAATTTTGGCGCCGGAATAACTCAACCCCCTCTCACATTTATCACATGCAAAGTTCAGTCCAAAGAGTAGCATAACACTCTGGAAACTCTCAGATTTCGCAGAATTGGACACTTTTTCATCGGCCTTTCCCAATTCAATAGAATTAACCAGTTAAATTATTCCGCTTTTCCCTTTGGCGCTTTGCGTTGAGATAATCCTCTGCGTAAATATGCGAAAACAGCAATCGCTTCAAATCTGCGTGATGGGAGATACGCACCGCATTCCCTTTTCGCTAGGAGACCCGAGTTTAAATCCTGAATAAATATCCTTTTTGCTTCTGTATATCAAGGATTATGCCTCCACGCTACATGGATTCTCTTGAGTCGAATATTTTTGCGGGATTATGTTAATTTTCCCGAATCATTGTCTGTTGTCGCTGACACTGATAATGGCTGCGGATGATCTTTTATTTCGGCGTTAATGATCATCCATTACTTTTATTTGTTCATTATTAGCATAACGTTTGTTTTGGGTTCTCTCAATATAAATCCAAAAGACAGGCATATTAACATATGCCGGTCTTTTGATATCTACATAAATACCCTGCAAGCCGCCTTTCGGTGTGTGGCAGGAGGTTTAAACACTGAGATCGAGTTACCTCTTAAGCTTATTGTTGTCACGTATCGTTCACGGAAAGAGTGAATCCCAGAACGACTTGTCCTTACATCTTTTTCTCTAATTTTACGCTCATTGTCGGATCGGCCGAAGTAGCAGAAAGGGGTCTCATGATACCGATTACGTCTTCCGCAAATGTACTTTCTCTAAATTCATTCACATTCACAGTCTAGTTTCCAATATTTTTTCTTTCAGGGATTCCTAACCTGCATTTGAGAGCGTTTTTGTGACGCTCGTTTAATATCGTAGCGTTTGGTAACAAATCCTGTCGCATTGAGGTGCACTATCTCGAAATCACTGCTACACGTTTCATCCGTCGAATGCCTTATACTCGCCACATATTTCAGACGTTTTAGGACAAGGTGAAATAACATCGCTCTTTAACCTTTACAACCTTTCTTCTTGCAATGCCCCTTATAAAACCTAGCTGTTTAGTTGCTTTACCTCAGATTTTTCGAATACGTATGGTCCAGTTTAAGTTATTTGTAAGAGGATCCCGAGATATTTAACTGATTCTACCACTTAGATATTCATAAGGCTGATTCAACCCTCATTTCCTAACCCATTTACTAGAGAAAGCCTTGCAGAGATAATGAAGAGACTAGTCAAGATGAGGAATGAGGTAGCTTGCCTTAGTGTTCAGTTGCTTGGATTTATTCATTGACTCAGATTTCTATAAGCGAGGGAAGTCCACGAAAGTAAAGTACGATTACCCTATATTAATTCAATAATTAGAGAGAGACATTAGACCCAGTAAGGTATATTATACCCTATTAAGTACATTGCACCCTTTTGGTAAATTAGACCTAATAATAATTCAATAGATAAGGATTGGCTTGGATTAATGCTTGTTTAATTTGTATTTGTATTTATTTCAATTGCATATACAAGAATACCATTCACAAAGAGATCTGAAAATAAACATATCAATTATATATAGTTCTCGCGATAGCCAAAAGATTACATGATCTTGTCCAACTATCTATATTTTAAGTTTACAATCATGAACTTTATAAAAAAATAGACATTACATATGCAAGATATCACAAAGATATTAGTTTAAAAAACATTTCCCTCAAATTCACAAATAAAGAAGAAAAAGAAGACAACAAAAAATATGTACAGAAGATCACTCTTAATAGTTAAATAAAATTAAGAATTTTGCAAATTACAGATATATACTTTTATAAATGTTTACATAAGATAATAATGTAATGATTGAAATAATGACAATGAGTAATGATTGAAAAGTAATAAAATAGATTGAGATCCTATCATTCCCTTCTCTTGGGAGAGTAAAAGTAAAATACGGACGTTCCATGTCATTCCATTCCATGTTCGAACTATTGGGTAGGGATTTCTATGCCGCACATCGGGACCGAGAATTTCTTCCGTAATGGTCACGTTTCCGCTAAATACAGGTTCCGCTATAGACAAGTTTCTCTGTATAAAGGTGTATAATATTCCAATGTAAAAGAATTGAAAGATTCCTCGGCATATGAATACGATGGCGCCGCATCAATGAATATTTTGAGATATCCACAANATGTGTAATGCTTTGTTTCCAGTAAAAGGTTTTTTCCTTTTACAAATTTAACGACATTATACACATGTAAATGTCTGAAGGTCAAAATATCAAATTCTCTGAATAGCTCTACTGTGGGAAACATTTTTTGATTTTTATGATTCTTTTTACTATCAATTTTTGTAATATAAAATTTGGTTTCATAAATGTATCTCTTACTCCTCCCCAGATCACAATACCATATGATATCACAGATTGCACCAATGCATAATATATTACCTTTAATGTTTTAACATTGAGTATTTGGTTAAGCACGCAAAACTTATATGCTAATTTTCTTAGTATTGATGTTAAGTATAACATGTGAGGTTTCCAAGTCTGTTTATCATCTATTTTAACTCCTAGGTACTTTGTTGGCTCAACTTTTTTTATGTTTTTGCATTTACATGATCTGTTCTTCAAGCACCTATGAATTAAATATAATACTACCACGGCCTTGAAAAGGACTGAGAAAAAAGTATAAGAAAGATATATTATTCCCTTTCCTTAGCTAAAAAGAAACAAATGAAAATATTCCTTTCATATAAATGTAAGAACTGTCGATCTACATCATCGGTAATCAATAAAACCTTTGTCTTGGCCTTTACATCTACATAAATACCCTGTATCCCCCCTACCTTTCGGCGTGTTGTGTCAGTGGATTCTGTTAAAAGGAGAATGTAAATGCTATTCTCAAACACAGGGGACTCTTTGCTGACGATCAACTTTGGGGGAGAATGTGTAGCTGGGTTATTAGGAAGTGCCACAGTTATACCTTATAACATAGCACGTAAATGTTTATAGGATAACGTTATAATTGTAGTTATCCTTGTACGATATAACGCAATTTTATAGAAAGAAAATAATTTCCTTCCATAAGTTCTGAGTAGGCAATGTGGATTTGTACTTCGTAATACTGCGTATCGTGGGGTAAGTTTATTAAGTAGTGTCAGAACGTCCACTAAAGCATATATACTTGTCTTTTGCAGCATTCATTCACAGCTTAGTTGTAGACGGACTCATAACTCAATGCTTTCGCTACACTAATATTTATAAATGTTTCATTCAAAGAGGGTTTAACTGCTTCCCGGAATGTAGACTTCTCGCTACCCCAGTAAAAAATTTCTAGAATCCAAGATTTATCTTTAGGATTTTAACAGAAGATTCGGAAAACAAACGTTGGGAGGATGCAATTTGTTAGCGAGAAATCTAAAAGCGAAAAAAATATAAACGGCTTCGAAACGACCTGCGAACGAAAGGTTATGTCGCGCGGTATTTATTTATAGAACGATTCGACGCAGACACGAAAACAACGTCTCACAATCGCTCCGAAAGAGAAAATCGAAGAGCAAAAATGCGTTGAACATAATGGAAAAAAACGAAGAGAAAAAGGAAGCGTTCAAATTAAGGAAGGAGCAAACTTCCAAGGAACTTTCAGTTATTCGCTCGACTCATTAAAAAGAAAAATATCCCTTCCTGCAGATAACAGCGGCTTTCGGAGAATCGAGATAGAGTTTTGCATCTGCTTAGAATAACGTTACCAGGAAACTACATTGTGTTCGTAAAAGTTGCGCTTTAACTTTGGTATCTCTGTAAGAAAGGTGATTAGAAGTTGCATTGAAATTTTTAAAAGTTCGAGTAAAATATTTTTGTGTTTACTTGTGTGAGCAAAATCTCAGTGGAATGGAAATATTAAGGGATTTTCAAGCTTTACATGACAAGTATACATGAACATAATTATTTTTAAGTAAAGAACTACAATCTGCAACGGATATTTATCCCTGTGATAAATAAATCAAATAAATTCAAGTGAACTTTATTATTCAACAGATGAATTGATGGGTGGAATATTTAGCATTTGCCTCTTGCTACATTCTGATGGAACATTAGCATTTTGCCATCCTTGTTAAAGGTTTTGATAACAGGAAAACAACTGATGTATGAGCGATGCTGATTAACGGCATTCATCTTAGTCAGTCCCCATTGGTTGCTGTACAATGTGATATTCGCAGGACCATTGCGCTGTACTTCCTTGAACCATTCCCGCTTATAACACTGGCTCAGCGAGGAAAGGAATGATAAAATACCTCACTCCTCAACTTACGCATTATGCCTCATTCCCTCTCCCCAGCTATGGGTGGCCAATTAAGGCAGGGTCATGGGCTAGGACTGAATACTTTACAACGACCATACTTATTTATAAGGAATCTACAAAATCTATTTTAACAGTTATTTAACGTGACTGTTTTACAAATAATCAAACCAGTTCGAAGAAGTATTTTGCCATGATTGTGCTGCCGGATAGCCAAGTGGGCAACGAATACACATATATAAATATATACAAACGGAAGGACTTAAGGGATGAATCCTGTAGAAAATTACTTCCTTAGTATTTATCGATTAGGGAGAAAGCACTCCTGAAGTGGTTCCTGACTAGTTGGTAGGTACTCCCTGTCAGTAAGGAACAACTCCCATATGTTTTGTTGGGGAGCCCCCGAATAGCCAAGTGAGGAACGCGTTCGACTTCAGTGAAAGCGATCCCGGGTTCGATTCCTGGAGGGGGCTCACGTGTGAAGTGGCCTCAGATGTTGGAGCACTTTTAACAATACTACTACTACTTTTGCCGGAGTGAAACGTCTTAAGAAAAGTATCCATAACTCGGCATTCATATTAATAAGATTCATCTCAATACATATAGGCTGCAGTTGTGGTAAGGCTGCCAGTAAAACAACTCAACGCATGGATTGCAATGTATGTATGAACCTACATGAAATACTTGAGATAATTCGAAGCTTTGCCATGGAGTTCGGAAGATAAAGAGAGAGAGCCGTTTGTGCTGGGGGCCATAATCATCCGCAGCCGTAATCATAATGAACCAGCACTTGTGGATTCGATCCAGGAAGATGGCCAGAATGGCAATTACGTAGGATGATGATTCGACTTTTCCTCGTCGTCTTCCCGACAAATGGAAACATTCGCCAGTTTAACTAGTCCGCGCCGTATTGTCAAGCGGTGGACACGAAAGGAAGGCGCGGTTCGCTAATCGATAGCAGTAATAAGTGCGTTTTGGGCGTAAAATAGTGGGAGAGAGAATTCAACAGGCGATCACAATGGGGCCTTCCGACGCCTGTTGCGGCACTCCCTCCACCTCTGTTTCGTTCCAGGAGCACCCTCTCCCATCCCAGTGCGGTCGGCATTAAAATCACGATGAGTAATGAAAATCTTTTATTGTTTTCAACCCAGCGAACGCCGTTATCGGAATGGCGACGGGCCTTTTTGCCGAAAGGCGTCGCCGTCCACGGCGTCGTCTATTTTGATAGGTATTGCTTCCCTACGTTTTTAGAGCGGCGGTCGTAAAGGCGGTTATAGTTCCAAGGTTTCGGGAATCTTAATTGTCTCCGCTGGGGTATTGTTTGCGGAGTGCGAATGGGAAGGTCGTTGTTTTGGGAAGTAGATGGCGCCAGTGCCGTCGGCTTTGATAATGCGACTGAGACGCGGCGAAAATTTTGCCCATTGTAGAATCTTTCTCCATCGACTCAGGTTTCAATATTTTTTTTTCTTTTCCGGTGTTTAAATTTTCCATACTACCTGACTCAAATATTGAGTGCTTATTTTTCGGGAACAATCATTCCAACAGTCGATTGTCGTTACGTTAAGCTACATCAATTACAACAATTATTTGCCATCTTTATTTCGTTAGCTCTATGAGTATTGTTATTGGGGTCTATCTCGAATACCTCACTTATTATAGTTTAGTTTTCGTCAATAACGATTCTAGCAGTTAATTGTCGTTACGTTAAGCTACATCAATTACAACAATTATTTGCCATCTTTTTTTTGTTAGCTCTATGAGTATTGTTATTGGGGTCTATCTCGAATACCTCACTTATTATAGTTTAGTTTTCGGCATTTATCATTCTAGTAGAAGTCGATTGTTGCTACGTTACGCTATATAAATTACAACAATCATTTGCCATCATTATTTTGTTAGCTCTATGTGCATTGTTATTGGTGTCTCTCGAATACCTCACTAAATATGCCTTTTTATTTTATGTCTTCATTATAACGGGCAGTATCGATCATGTTGATTTCATTTTTTAATAGGAGCCTCCTGGAGCCACGTATCTGTGATATTCAACTGAATCGATTACATTTATATTTAGGCTTCTAATTATGTACGGGTAATTTTGGTGAAATGATTTCTTTTCGAAAAGATTAACTACGGAAGTTTCCAGGCAGCCAAGTATATAGTGCATTCGACTTCGGTGAAAACGGTTCCAGGTTCGATTCCCGGTGGGGACTCACGTGCGAAATTACCTTTTCTATCAAAGCGCTTTTAAAATTACTGCTACTGCTCATCTTTAAAATTTGTTTGAGTTATTCACTCCATTTTTCGATTTTTAAGTATGGATTACTATATACTCCTTGACTGCTGCATACTGAAGCGTTCAGGAATGGAATCTAGTTTTGAAATTAGCGCTAAAAGTAATTCGTTATCCGCGAAAAATTTGCGAAAGGACTTTTGGCGTAATATTATGGAAGCAAGGTCATGGTGCATGCACCCGCTGCCACACGTCGACATGCGGTGTCGCAGGGTACACATGAAGATGTAGATCATGATCGCTAATCATTATAGTCATTAACAAATCCATTTGTTACAGGAATGAATTGGGGGAAATTACTACCAGTTACATATCACCTGAAAATTCTCAGTTTACAAGATTTTTATCAGATGCCATCATGCGACGCAATTTATATTGAATTAATAGATCATAGTGAAAATTTTAAATGCTACTACTGTAGATTTCTATATATTTTAGCGTATAGAAGACGGAAAAGAAGATGAAATTCCAAAGAATGGTAAACCAGAGTCCTTCACTCATGTAATTGCAAAAATCCGAGCCAAGTGTGTCCCAACTGCAAAGCAGTAATCGCATTCAAATTTTTACTTAATTGTCATGGTTTGAATCAGAAAATGAAATTAAAGTACTGAATTGGACTAATTTTATTAAATTCGAATTCATACGGCAATATTTCTTATAGCTATTTTTCCTGGTTGGTGATTATAAAAATTAATGACGGTTGGTATTGCTTTCATGGAGCAAGCTGTTTTTCATCTATTTGACTTTGAGAAAAGTAAAGCATTAAATTTAATTTGTCTAAATTTAATCAGTATTAGCTATGCCATCATATAAACTATTTTTTTTGTACATTTGTACACAAAAAAGCAAATATGATTTATATGTATTAATTAAATTTACGGAATAAAACCCAGAGATAGAAGATTTTGTGTACTACTGGAAGCATTGAAATTTCTGAACCATCGTTGGATTTACTGAATTGTTAACAACTTTATGTAATAACAAGTGTATTGTTTTGATAATTGTTCGAATTGTGGACATTTGAGAGGATTCTAGGACTATTGAGTCATCTCTCACATTGTTGGAATCATCAATATCTTTAGAAAATTGTTAGTGAGATCTTATTAAGTTTATGCAAAAATCATATTAAGCATAGATGATACAACACTTGTATTTTTATTTAGTTTGATTTAAATGGTAATGAGAAAGAAATGGCTACTTAACAGGGAATATTAATACATATTAACCAATCTAAAGGTAGATAGAACTATATGAGCCTGAAACGTCATTATATAACTGATAATGAAATGAGACCTGCTTCTTACTTTTAATATGATTGTTGAGTTTAACAGTCATATTTGAATATATTAATTTTTCTGCTTCTTCCTGTTGTCTAAGAATGATCTATTATAGCGGATTCTAATTTGAAATTTCGTTACTATAAAAATATATCAGACAAGTTGATGAATCTTGCGGGAAGGATAAAGCTGAGATTAACCGGAAAGGATTTAGTCACAGGTAGTCGTAGAAAATAGTCAAATATCAATTATACAAGCTCTCCCACTGAATAAAACTAGTAGTTTAATTAATAAGAATTCAAACATGATATTTTGAATCCCAAAAATATTCACCTGCAAGAGGAGAAATTCTATGCATTCCATTCTGAATACCTGCCTTAGGGGGCAGATGATAATGTATGCCCCTAAGATTCCAAATATTTTTTATTTTTTAGAATGAGATATGCCCACGTAATGTTTTCCTTTGCTGTCTTATTATTTTGAACTCATTTACATTATCGAAAATTGGAGAATACATTCGAAACGTTGTTTGTTATTTCCTCGGAGATTAGCCTGGAGGACGTGTATTATATAAACTCAGGTTATTTGTATGGGATGAATATTTTCTTACCAATGATTTCAAACCCTCCAGTTCTTGGAAAAAATCTGACGATAAGCAAACAACGCTCTGGAGAAATTTTCCCTATCAGTTAAACTGCTTGTCATTGAGCGACACTATTCATTCACGAATTTCAGAATATTCGAAAGGTCACGAGGGTTTGAGGAACGAGATAATTACTGAAAATCGAATGCAATCTCCAATTAAGTGTGCTTTTGGCGAAGGAAAATTGCAATTCCACAGCCAAAGAAGATTGATTTAGATGACGTCTATTGCAAATTCCTTAGAAGGATACTTTAATTTATTTTGTAAAGTATTGTCAGAATGCTGATTTGAAGCTCTTTCTCTCTTTCTTCAACTACCAGAAGCTATTGGGAGGGGGGATGAGGCATACTAGGCAAGGTTAAGAGTGAGGTAGTTGTCCTTCTGCCGAGAACGACCAACTGATCGTGTGTTGAATAGTTGAAGGTCCGGTTAGGACCTCACCCCTCTACATCTACATCTACATCAACATAAATACCCTGCAAGCCGCATTTCGCCGTGTAGCAGACGTGTGCCGTTCACGGAAAGAATGAGTCCTTAAAACATGTCCTCGCATCTATTTCTCTTATTTTACGCTCATTGTCTGATCGGCCGAAGTAACAGGGGGGTCGTATATTACCATTTGCGGCTTCTGCAAACGTATTTTCTCTGAATTTATCAATCGCAGCCTAGCTTCTAATCTCCTTTCTTTCAAGGATTCCCAACCTGTGTTTGCGAGAATTTGCGTTACGACTGCTTTTCTATCGTAGCACTTTTTAACAAAACGTATCGCCTGGCGTTGCACTTTCTCGAGTTCGCGAGCATACGTTTCATCCGCTGGGTCCCATACACTCGTCGCATATTCCAGATGGGGCCTAACTAACGTGAAATAGCATCGCTCTCAAACCTTTTCATCGCATCTCTCTACATCGCATCCACCTCCATCATAACAAACCCCCGGGGAAAGAGGGAGTCTTATTTGGCTATCTGAGGAGGTAGTAACTGTGGGATTAATTTCCTCTCTGAGCCAGAATCCTAAGATTGGACCAAGTCCACGAAAGTGCAGCATAACAAATAGCACATTTGATAACATTCAGGAAGTGATGATGAATGCCTTCGCCCAGTATCGCTCATATCTCAGTAGTTTTCATATTATTAAAGCCGTAAACGATACTAGAGCAAGTTTTTAAGAAAAATACATTTCTCCATTTCTTGGCGAGAGAAAAATACTTTCAATTCATAAAGAAATGGTTGCAGGACGTCTCCATTTTCATCAATTTGCAGAAGGACAATGTTACTCCTTAGTACTCTTTTCGAAAGCATTCTGTTATCTACAGAGTCATCCATAACTCTCCTTCCTTTTCGATTTAAACTAAAAGTTTCCCCCATCAAAAAGATTGCCGCTAACAGCGTACGCGATATCCGCTTAGAAGACAGCTCCTATACCGGAAATTAAATATTCTTGCACCACCCCTTCAACCTCATCCCTCGTTCCTCTTCAAGTAGATTTTCTTTCGGAGCAAGAATTTTTCATCCCGTCTTCAATCTACTGCCGGAAAACTCTAAATAAGTCACCTCTAAGAATGTCGATTGAGCCCTTAGTTACGGGAATCCGAGAGGAAATGCTCCTTAAGCCATAGACGGAGGCTCATGAATGGGCAAATCAGGAAGCAGCTTTGTAGGAAAACAGAGTGAAAGGGATGCAGCTACAATTCCGGCATCCAACAGTGTCTGTTTATCTCAGAAAAGCTTATACTTACATATTAGCCAGCGATTGCATTTGACGGGGTACGTAGTCGCACCAAACATTTAATTAACTCTATTTGTGGAAAACTTAACTATATGTAACCGTCCATTTCAGCAATCCTATAGTAGTATCAGAATTTTTCCTCCTGTATTAAAATTTCGTTTTCCCCTCTCAACCTTCTAAAGCTGTAGGTGATTCTAACAATGCAGAATGCAATTAAAGGTTAATTTTGTTGATTATCCAAACAATGCTCAAGTTAAGTTAATGAGTCACCAATACTATTTTGGTTCCAACAATGCTTACGCCAGCACAATGTACGAGATAATTCATCAGTCTCAATAATAAATATCAGCAATGCTCATTGCTGATATTTATTAAGCTAATTGCTCATGCTAACAAGCCTAGCTGCTCTACGTTGGGCCATCTCTAAATCAAAGAATAACCTTATTTCAAAGAGTAGGTAAAGTACGGTTTAAAAGTACGCTGTTTCTTTTACTGGCGGTGGGAACCCTACTGGTTGGTTAGCCATGTATCACTCACATCTTATAGCTTTTTCATTCATATTGTTAATCCTTCATCGGTTACTCCAAACTAAGCCTGGAATAATTTGGTGGTTTACATAAACTCCAATCAAACTATGTCTGTCACGCAATACGTAGCAAACCGGCTGCGAGCTGTAATCAACCATCAGTAATAGCGGTGCATCGCTAGTTAGATCACTGCACCAGTGGCTTTAAGAAAAGTTAGGGAGTTGAACGAGATATCTCTATCCCCTACATCACGTAGAAATTTAGAACTCTAAGCATCCCCCATCTTCTCAATCACCATAGTTTTGACGCTTTGATATTTTCTGAAAAATGTCTTTACCGTCAGGTAAGTAAGGAATTTTTATTACCTATTAAAACCACAAGAGTGATTTTCACCTCAAAATTTGGAAAAAACATTTTCTTCTCGATAGCGCTCAAGTAGAGATATTAAATTCTTATTATAAATTCCAGAGGTCGGTAGAAATTTAGAATTAGATTATATTAAATTAGATAGAAAATGCATCTGGTAAAGCTAGGCTCAAATTAGATTCTTTTCCACAACATTTCTAATGTCGAGTTACATTATCTCATAAAAGATTAAGACATAGAAAGGGAAAAGAGAAGCTGTGCGTAGAAAAACTCATCGAAACTTTGTGCAAAGAAGAAATCCTAAATGCGGGGAAATACTATCATAGAAGATGGTTGAAGAAACTCACGGAAGGCCGTATAAAATACGCCCATTAAAAATGGAATAACCAAAAAATATTCCAGCTATAACAGAGAGATATATAAGTTGAAAGGAGAAGAATATTATCTACAATTCAATGTATTGTTATTAAATTAAATTAAAATACTATTAAATTGTGCGTTTATACACTAAAAATGTACAATTAAACTTTAAAATATCGTTTAACATAGGTAAAAGTGCTATATTGTAATTAAAATTGTGTTTATATGTAAGTCATAGCTATTTCCATCTGCATCAAATACAGTGGACAATTTGAACGTATTTGAATTGAAGTAAGAAACGAGTTTGAGTTGAAATTAATTATGTTCTTGCTTTTAAATGTTGAATAGTACTTGGATAGTACATTAATATCCAACACATTAATGCTGCCAAAGAAGTAAGACATTTACGCAGGATTGATATTTCGGTGTAGTAAAGTCAACCCATGCTCATACCCTATCCAGTCCGAATTTTGCATGGATAAGTAATTCACGAATCGCTCCCTGAAATTATATGGCTCCAGTTAAACTCATTACAGTGCGAGGAGCTGTAACATGAGATCGATCCTCACAAAGGAAGAGCCTTGTGATGGAGGAAAGGAAAAAGCTCTTGCGGTTTTGCGAGTCGAGTAGATGGGAGAATTAATTGGATTGAGAGATAATCCAATGAGGATATATTAAACGCGGTTGACGGGGGAGGAATATTAATTGAAGAAATTAGCGGGAGATATAAGAAGTGGTCGGGCTTGCTTCTATGGAAGGAATAACTAATAGAGCGTGGTTTATGGGAGCAAAAAGGATACGGCCGTACAACGTTAATCATGAAATGATTAGCTCCAAAACTTGAGAAGTTTGTGGGAAGAAATTCATCGGATATCCTACTTCATATCTGCTTTGGGGTATTTAAGGAATGATACGCTATGCCACCCGAGAATAGCTATTTCTTGCATGTTGAAATTTCTATCTGAAATACTCGATGCCCGTCACTGAACAAAATTTGCAAGTCCGTAACATGTGATTATTGTTGATATGAGTACTTGCAACACTGTTATCGTTATCCAAATTTTAGCTATTATCGTTTTGTGATTCTCGTTGATTATTGTAACTGTTATTATTTCGCTACATTAATTGTAATAATAATATGCTATCTCAGGTGGAGTATTGTTGTTGTATTTTTACATACTTCAATTGAAGGTAATTTATGAGTTACGTACGTATATTTGCAAATTATTCATATTTGTAATAGACGCTAGACGGCCCAAGAAATAAATATCCTATATTTCCCTATTTTTACTCAGACAATCCTATCTTCGGATGTTGCAGATAGAGCCAATGGTTACCATAACCAATGGGGAAACCCACTACTCCTTCCAGAAAAATAATTTATAATATTCAAGCAAATTTAAAGTGTGTTTCTATCTTACAACGATTCTTCGTTCACCCTGATAACGATTACCAATTGATAATGAATATTTGACTAGAGGTGTCAATTCTATTTTGATTGGTTTGAAATATTCCTAACTTTTAATTCTGAATTTAAACATTGAGAGAAGGGTGATTACCAAAGAAAGTAATTGAAGGTGGAATGAAGAGAACAGACAGAGACAGAGAATAAGACAAACGCAAAAGGTGCAAGAAGACATTTAGGGCGGGGAAAGTTCCAAGAAACGAAAGAAATGGCGTGGAATAGAAAATATTAAGGCACATAAACCTACAGAAAGGTAGAATGAATGTACGATAAAACTGAAGAAATCGGTACAAAAACATTTTCAAACTAGATGCATATGAAAGTTCTTTCATACATCTAAACAAAAACCGGTTAATGAACGTCAACATGGGCCCGTTACCTACTTCCGATCTATAAGCTCTATTGATAGGAAATATACATATATGATACATACGTAATATCTAGCAGTAGTAGCAATAAAGTATAAAAGCCCATCACTCCTTAAAAAATCCCTAAATCTTAACATTCCTTTTCTACGAAAAAATTATAACTACTCCAGGAGAGGTGGGTCGAGGTATAACCCTCGTCACAGGCAAAAGGCATGACTATATAACATTATAATAAGAGCAATTTCTTTTGGGATTCTGTCTGTTATCTTTGTTACAGCTAAAAGGACTGTCTTCAGCTTGTAAAGTGAAACATTAAATTTACAATAATTAATAAACAAATAAGGTTCTTTGTGTTGCACTGGATAATTATATGTTCTTCTACTCCGCTAATGCATGAGTTACAGATTTCCTAGTATGAACTAAAATTACTGTGGAATAAGTTCATAACATTTAAAACTCGGATATAACATGATAATTGCTAAAAATCCGATGTGACTGCCAAATAGGAAGCGCGACAGAATTCGGGGTGACCGCAGCACTCAACCGGGTCATGCCGCGTAGTCGAAAAAGCCACCGCAATACCAGGGTAGCAGTTTAATCGAAACAATTTTTTCACAACTCATGTTAGAAAATCTAAGGCATCGACGTGGCATAAAAGCCTTGATAGTTTGGTGCCGTTTTCCTAGTTGTTTTTCTTGTTTAATCTGAAAAATTAGTCGAAAAAGGTGTCAGTCATTTTATTATCTATTTTGAGCAGAAATCCGTCTACGAGCACAAAAGCTATAGCGAATCAAAAGATCAGGAGGTATACTCGAATACCACACTTTTTCCATTAGTTTCCCGTAATAGAAACTACATCGCAGCAAACGTGAAAGATTTTCCGAAAAATCCTAGATTATTAGAGCAAGTTTGAAATCCAGTAAATTTTTAATGCGTGAAGATAACAAAGAAATAAACAAGGAACCACAAAATTCAATCTTTTCTTAATTACAGAGCGAATTTTCAAGTCCCTCTAGAAAACCATTTTCGGCCTCTTGGCCAGCTTTCTTCGATTCTAGCCCACTGTGCAGCGCTCACATTCTTCTCATGAAAATTCACCTTGATTTCACTTGGCTTCGAATTTCTTCTGAGAGGGAACGTGTTTGATTACTTTCTATTGGACCGTTTCTATGGAAACGATCATCTTCTCGTAAAACTGAACAAAGACTGCGAATTTGACTCTTGAAATGAATTCCTTCATTTCGAAAGGAAATATCATTTTTTAAGATCATTTCTGCCTTTGTGATTCGAAGCTCCGTTTCTTATCGCATATTTTGGAAAGCGATTTTAATATGAAATTTGCGTTTGAATGATATTGATGCTGAAATGTGAAGAAAATCGTTTCTCTTTCGAAAACCTAAGTTGAAAGGGAACAACGATAGTAAGAGAACTGATTGCTACCCATTGTGTGAAGAGATTAGGTCAGGCCTACATCAATGCGTAATATTGTATCAGAAAATAGTTCAGAAACAAAAGGATGTATCATCATAAATATCATACCTTTCATTTGATTCATGTGTTCTTAAATCTAGTACCCCTTCCATTATATTTTGGTAACTCCCGCTCATGACATCGTTTAACAACTTTTACATTTATCTTCCGCGTTCGACTTTCCCTTGGATCATATCTTTATCATCTCAAAATTCAAATTTTTATAGGTGAATTATTTTAGAAATCCTTTAGAAGGTCCAAATCCAAAATGCCCTCTCTTCCACCAAACCTCTGGGGATATTACATGGCATAAATACTAATATTACATTAATAACTAAAATAATTTACTAAAATTAACTTAAATATTTATAAAAAAATCTCAACAATACTTCAAACACCAGTAAAGGAAAAATTCTATGTACAGTATACGATATTGTATAAAATATTGCTAATATAAACTAAAACCTATAACTAAATGTAGATACTTATAAAACAACAAAAATTTGGGTTGTGAGGAAGAAACTCCTCAACTGAAGGTTTTTGGAGTAAAACCCGCGATGTGGGAAAACACCCACACAAGAAGGGGGGGCGAAAAAAACCCGCGAAAACACAGAGGTGATAAAAGCACTATAAGTATAGATGATGATGCAGGTGATATTCAAGAAATTTGTATCGTCACTGATGGTATATCGGCACATTCGTCCCTCGTCGGATGTATAAACAATGGTGTAACTCTGAAAAAGGGGGAAAGAGAGAGAGTAATCTGGACTATGGAATATGTGAATAACTAATAAGTCACATATGCTTAATATGAAATACGGGAATAAAAAGTATGAAAAGAATGACAGAGAGAAAATAAAGTGTAGACGTAGTTAAGGAATCTCGAGGAAAAGTCAGAAATCATACTAACTACTTGTAAGTTAGATTCTACGTGTTTGAATGAAGGAAATGATAAATCCTTGATCATGGGGAATGGGAGATCGTTTCAATTGGTATATTTATTGAGGTATTCAAAACAATAAAAGTTAAAAACGATAATGAAGGTCATATATTAATAGATATCATTGTTGCGACTAAATTATCTTAATAAAAATCGCAACTATAATCAAAGCCAATAAGTTTCTTTAATCTTTATTAAATTCAATAATTTTCCTTGCATTGTTTCATTTGGAAAAATGGACATTCATTGTTATTATTCCTAATGTAAAATAAAAACCCGTTGTAAATATCACATTAACTTCAGTTAACGAACGGTGTCAACGCTGTGCAGCACCATCAGATACCCTGAATACTTGCAGTTGGATAAAATGGTATAAAGGAAGGGTTTAAACAGACAGTTGAAACAGGTGGGCAGACATATAGTTCACTGAGGCTGAAAACAATAGAGATTTCAAAATAAGAAATTAACTGTTGAAAATCAATTTAGAGATTCCCAGTAATTGGGAATGGGAAATTTAAACAGAATCTCATCTAAAATGTTAGTTTCCTTCTTCTTAACGATCTCGCTTCCTTAAAATCCAATCATTGTTTTCAAAGGGCAGAATTTCTATTTGGAAATCACTAACATGGACAGAGAAAAATTGTTTCCCTAGTACAGCCGGACATATTAGATCAGCACTGTAAGTGGACGTTGCGTCACAATTTATGTTATTTTTTAAGACTTTTCATCGCAGAATCTTGTCTCAAAAAAGTTGTCCCTATTTTTCCCAAATCAATATATCCAATTTCAGGAACCTCTGAGTTTGGGTTTTCCATTTTTACGAAAAATATCTCCGGATATGTGACCTTGCTTTGAGGAAAAATGAAGACGAAACAGGTTTTTAGGAGTTACAACGGAAACCCGGCTCGGAAGAAGACTTATTTCCGTTATTTCTGCCATTGATAGAAATGCCATACCTCCACGTCTTCAAAATATTCCAATAATTCCTCAAAACGGTGTATATAAACCCAAACGAAATTCGTATGGATCGATTCAATTCCTTACATGTATGCGAACATATCGGTACATTTTGCCCAAACGGTCTTTTGGTGGGTTCCTCTGCAATTCTGTTTGTGCCTTTGATTTCATAAAGTTTATAAGGATTTATATAATACCAGTCGGTGTTAGAGACAAATTCGTAGGGAAACTTGTTCTCAGAGGCGTAGCCAACGGGGTGGTTTTGGGGGTTCAAACCCCTATCTGGTAACAGAACCAACAATATACGAAAGTATGCGGGAGGATGACCTCTCTCGATTATTTCATACAAATACCGCCCGAGAATTTCAGGGTATACATGTTAAAATAAATGTCTATATTTTCGTTAGATTTTGGGCGGAAGTATTCCTGCTTTTGAATTGCAGGCGATGCATTGTTTCAATCATGGCTCTAAACTACCCCCCACCCCCCTAATCCTGGCTTACACCCCTGCTAGTTCCTAACATCATAGGAATCTGCATGCAGAGTTTTCCGGCACAGCAATTGATCCTATAAATCAGGGGTGTCCAGGCCTTTTGAGAGACATGCCGCATAGCATTATAAAAATATCTTGGATCAGAAGAATATTAATTTGATTAACAAGCAATATATTATTGTTATTATTATTGTTCGTAGGATTTTACATATATATTTAAAATGCACTAAATCAGTCCTTTTTTGCATTTTTATTACAAATTCAGGGAAATTAGTGTATTAGCTTCTTATAAAATATGTATTTTTTCCGAGGTAACTACTGAGGTAACTAGAGAGGAATTTAGAATGAAATTTAGCAGAAGTTCATCATGAAGTATTTTAGTAAGACTTTTGTTAAGGTATTTGCTAGTTTTCCTGAAATGGAAAATTATGGCGTGGGAAGGGATTTTTAATTATTGTAATGATGACCACGTTTAATAGGAATATTACGCAATCGTCAAAGGTCTAGGTTGTAATGTTGAAATGCTAGATAGAATGAATCAATTTCAACCGGAAAAAAACTCGCGAGCGATGTTATTTCGCGTTAGTTAGACCTTATCTTGGGTATGCGTTGTGTATGGAACTCTGCCGGTAAGTGTTGTATTCGAGAATTAGAAAAGATGCAGCGAAAGGCGATACGTTTTGTGAAGAATTGCTACGATAAATCAGTGAGCGTCACTCAGATGCTTCAGGACGCAAGATGGAAGTCTTTAGAAGTTAGAAGATTTCAACAAGGAACCAATATACTGGATAAACTCAGAGAAAGCACGGTCAGAGATTACGTAGCAGATATAATGCGTTCACCATGCTACATAGGCCGTTCCGAAAATGCGAGAAAGATCAGGGGAATAGTCGCTGGAAAGAATCGATTCAAGAATTCATTTTTCCGTGAACGATACGCGAAAATAATCGATTAAGATAATAGAGTCATGGTGCATGCACCCCATGCCACACGCCGAAAAAAACACACGCGGCTTGCAGGGTACTCACATAGAGATAGACATAGACAAGGTAGTAATTAAGTGCAATAATCCCTCTTCAATAATTAATTTTATTTATTAACGAAATAATCAATCGTATATAAGCAGATAAAACAGTTGAAATAAAGAAATGAGACTTAAAATTTTATATTCATCTTGCCTGAATTACCTCACGGGGGATTATAAGACTGACTGAGAGAGGGGTTCTACTTGTTCTTAACATCAATTTATATTTTATCTAGAGAGAATCCTGTTTGCCGTGGGTTAGGATGTTCAAAATTTAACCGGCTATACGCTGGTGAGCTGTGAGAAAGCTCTGAGTGCGTGCTGTTTCATTTTCAAGGCGGTATTTCGTCGATAGAAAAACAAACACGGAAGTACTGAAGATGGAATGGGAAGAGAGAATTTTGACAGATGCGATAAAGCGACGCCTGAGAAAATGTGTGGTACAAATATTGAGAAGACGGGGATTGCTAAAGAATACAAATGGAGGTAGACTATGCGAATAATATTCAAATGAAATTGATTCCTTAAGCCGTCAGATGTAAAGATAATAAAAATAAAACTTATCTTTGGTGTGGTACTCTGTCGCCTTTGGTATGGTCCAACGTTGCAGGGAAGCACAGACGTGTCAAGGGGCACTAGATACGTATTTCGAGAACAATGTTCTCATCTTCAGTAGTTTGAATATTACGTGTGTTTGTCGCGGTATGTAAATCTGGATGTCTTGTGGTGTGACGTAGTAGTGTAAACAAATGGGAGGAAGTATATACAGTTTTCCTGACCAATACCAAAGGCAACAGAGAACCACACCAAACATAAGTTTTATTTTTATTATCTTTACATCTGACGGCTTAAGGAGTAAATTTAATTTGAATATTATTCTAACAGCCGTGTCTCTTTCTCTCTTTCTTTCCGTAGACTACGAGGGTAGGTAAAAGAAATTAAATGGTACACAGGACGGAATAAGTTAACGAAAAATGAATTGAATAAGGAATATTAAGGCATGTGAATCTACCGAAAGCTAGGACACATATAATTAACTGTTGTTCCAAGTTGGTTATGCCCTGTCTTTCGACTCACATTTAGTGATTATAGAGTGTATGCGATAGAATACCGGAATACTTTGTTCCTTACTTGAAGTTTGCTTCTTCCTCAGATGCAGTTAAGTCATAAAGCATGGTTTAGTGTTACGCGAAGTTTCAACTAATAAATTTAACTTATGTTTTATCTGTTTATATACGGTTTTAATTATTTCATAAGTGCAGACTTAGTTTTTTTTTCAAACCGACATAATAGGTCCTTCATTTTTGCTTTTATTTTCTTCAACTCTCAAGACCTCTTTCATTCTATCTGTAATGACTAGGGTTACCCTAAGAAGTATCAATCTCGTCCGTAAAAAAAAATCTTTTATCATTATTTTTATTATTATGGTTTACATCACGAATGCTTCATATGCTTATGTACATACGATGGTATGATGTTTAACGCATGTATGATGTATTATTTGTACATTATGTGTGCATTATGCATGTATTATGTACGCATGATTTAGTCGGTAAAGCTTAAATGAAATTATCGATCATTACCCAAATTGTAAGCCAAAAATATTGTTGCTATTATTAATTTATAACATTGCGTACTCAAGAGGATAAAAGATGCGAAGCCGTGTCGTATGGTATGCTTGAAACTGTAAACACTTCCCACGTGATTAATATCGAACTGTAACGCTTCGTGACCATCAGGTTACTATTCCGCTCAGCCCGCCAATTTGGAGGGGGCGTCACCGCATTTTCGGGCACTTTAAATTTGCTTTCGATACAAATTCGTGCCTTGATCGACGCCCGGCCGATGCCCCCGTTGGAAAAAAAAGGCGAGCGTTAAGTGCGCAACCGGTCCGCAAAATAGACGAGCGGCGATAAAAAGAAAAACGCACCCCGCCATTTTGCTGTCAAAGCCTCATAGGGAATACCCTCTGTCCCATTCGATTCCCACCTCCCGCATTCGACCCCCCATCTCCGCTCATCAGAACGTTTCCACTCGGCGGATTCTAAACCGAATTCTATTTTAACGCGACCAACGACAACAATGAGGATGAAATGGCGCCAAAAATGTAACTCTCGGCGTCCTCGCAGGGTAGCGCTCGCCCATTGTTCAAAGTGCTCCAGCACGAGCGATAAAGGTGCCCCCTCTACTCTCAACGAGGCGTGCGATGTGCTGGCGAGGGGGGCGATAAAGCGGTGGGCGGGATGGACCGTGATGCATTGCAGATGACCTCTGCCCTCTTCCCTCGATCGCTTCCCCGCCCACCAAATGCCGCGCCCACGGTAGCTCCGTGACGCGTGCACCGCACACCGGCTTCTTTTGTTCCCTTCCGGAAATTGTTAGAGGGCGCGATTTTTTCAGGTTCCTTCCCCGTCCAGCGCTTACTTTTTTCTGGTTTTCTTTCTGCGGGCGTCACAAGGTGACTGCGTTGGCACCATTTTGGAGGTTATGACAATGGTTTTCGATCCGTGGTGCATCGGGATTTTCGGCGGTCGCTGTCCCGTGAATGAAATGGGTGATAATAAGGTTGTGTGGAGGGGGTGCAACCTTGGTAGGTGTTGCTAGAAAGGTGAGGAGTCTATGCGAACTATTTTAGGACTATCTTACTTCGGTAAATGTTTGATTGGATGATAGATAGAATAGTAACTAAAATGCCTTTTAACTAATGCCTAAACTTTTAACGCCCGTAAATTAAATTAATCTCTTTAGCTAAATTTTTTGTAGTGCTTTCTCTTGGAGGATTATTATCGAATAACTTTCAATTCTGAGTTAAAATATACAACTTATCTATCAGTAGCCGTTAATATTGTAGTTGTATTGTTAAAAATACTTCGGCAGCTGATGTCTGTCGCACGTATGCTCCCACTGGGAATCAAACCTGGGACCGCTTTCATTGATCTCGAATGCTTTGCCCACTTGGCTATCCAGAAGCCCTTCCGTTGATATTTTTTCCGTATTCTTTTCATAGAAACGTAGGAAGAGTGTGTGTAAACCCAATTTCATCTGTGGCATTCATTTTTAACAACGTGACATATAGAATTTGGCGTAATTCCACGTAAAAGTTTTTGCACATATTTGCAACTTAATAATGTTTGTAATAAAGATAGGAGTTTTCAAAGAATTAGATGGGAATCCGGAGGGCCACCAAAAGAAAGCATCTTTTTATAAAGATGCTTTCTTTTGGTGGCCCTCCAGACAGCCGTGATGGCAACGCATTCGACTTCGGTGAAAGCTGTTTCCGTTTCGATTGCCTGTGTGAGCTCGTGTGCAAAATGACCAGCCTGTCGAAGTACTTTTAAACACTTTTACTACTACTGCTTTCTTTTGACGACGACCTCAACCTATGTGATACTCGTAGCCCCAATTTACATTAGCGAAATTAGTATCGCCTCTAATCTATATGAATCAGCAATTATTATTATAATATTTGCCTTCTTTATTCTGCTAGGTTAGGCCCATACTTTCTCATATCTGACCTCTGAAATAAAAAAAAAACTGCGCGTACTACAAATGCAAAATTAGACTCATAGTCAATGGTAAAGTAAAGAGAACCAAATCAACGAAAAGATAGAAAGATTGACGTGTGGGGATATACCTACTTCTCATAGGAAAACTTTCAGAGAAAAAGTCCATGGTTAGGGAAAACGCTCGCTAAGGGGAGCGGAATAAAACCCTTGAGAACACTGAGAGATGAGACAAAATGGTGATTGATCATATGCAAAATTTTAGAGCCTTTAATTTGCGCGTTCTACACAAATAACTATAAACTAACCACAAATAGTGTATCCAGATTTCTTATATTTCCTTTGGTGTTATTCCTTTAAGGTTTAAGTTCCCATAATAAGTAGATGATGACAATTGAATAGCTTATTCCGTCTCCACTTCACATTTTGTGGCTACAGAATGTCATTCGATTTTGACATTCATTGCTCATAATTTTGTTAATAATTCACACTAATTAACTGCTCCCTGAAAGTGCTGCGAGTGGAAAACTGTTGATTTATTAGAACATTTTGAGGTCAAATTGCGATCAATTCCTCTGATAATAGAGAATGAAAACGAGGATAGTTTTAATCCTAAATACGTTTGTGAAATCAGCTCATGGACAAGCAAAAAATCAAAGTCGGAACGACAGAAACAATTTGTTCGGTGACTCCCTTGTTAGATATTTTGGGAAAAGAACCACTAGATATGCTCCATACGGCAAAAATGATCACTCGTTATATCAGGCTCAGATATATTATTGTATTATTATTTTCTTTTTATTATCATTATTTTATTATCATTATATTGTTTTTATTGTTTATTATATTTTATTGTTGTTGTTTTATTATCACTATTTTATTATTATCGTTCTATTATTTATTATTATCATATGTTTGTCATTTTATTATTAGTATTAT
>KZ308234.1:203447-223081 GCA_000376725.2 Ladona fulva | reverse complement strand
TTTTCATCGCATCTACCTACAATACGCTTTATAAAACCGAGCTTTTTAGTTGCTTTACCGCATATTTTTCGAATGTGTGTGCTCCAGTTTAAGTTATTGGTTAGGGTGATTCCAAGATATTCTACTGAGTCGGTTATATTTAAATTCGTTCCATTAATTTTGTAGTGGTGGTTCTGACTCAATTGTTTCCTTTCGAAGAAGTTTACTACAGAGCATTTATCTACGTTAAGATCTAGTTCCCATTTTTCGCACCACATTTGTATATGAGCTAGGTCTTTTGAGAGTGAAGAATCTTCGTCACTTGATATTTCTCTATATATTACCGAAGAATATTCTGGGGGTAACTCGACATTCTTTTATCAATGTCTATCCAACTGCCAAGTTTCATTGAAATCTGCGTGGTATATATACTCCTCGTAAGAACTATATTGTATTACGACAACTGGTTACTTTCTCCGAACCAACAAAAGCTCTGAGTTATCATATCCTCCGAGTTACCTCTATAAGCATTATTTATTCGAACGCCGTATTTGTTCAACTCTTTTATTTGAATATCAAATATGTGTACGGATATTTATTTTCCGTCTATAGAATTTCCTCTCTTCCTCAGATCTCCGTAAATTTTTCATTTGTCTTTTTATGGGCGTTTTCCTTAGGTGTGTTGCCCAAACATTTTTCATCCTTTCCTCTGAACTCTATTATATACTGTCATTATATTTCTCCATTTTATTACCTGACAAAAAGGTTGGCGGAAGGAAATACTTCCTTATCTCAATCTCCCTCGAATAAAGATGTTATCTGTCCATCACCATTTCTATTCCTTCCCTTATATTGTGTATTTCTTTCATCCAGTTTCCCTTCCGATTCGACTCAAACCCCCTCTCGCTTTCTCATTTCGGAGCGAAGAAAATCATCTCTTTTTCTCTTCTTCTTTTGTCCTCCGCTATCATTATCTTCCTTCTCCCTTGAGGCCTCTTCCAGCAGAAAAACAGAGGCATTCCGCGTCGTTATATCTTACGATACTTTCGGATTGTTTTAGAAATCGTTATCAAATCCTTCCTTTTCTTCTCGCGACTATCCAGCGCCATAATGTCCCCTTTCCTGTACAATTTCCTGCGTTGTATCCTCAGGGATGCGATTTATCGGCGAAAGGGCTGTGCATATCTCGGCCTCCTTTAAGTACTTTCATAATTCAATGAGTTATTTTTAACTCTACATACATTTTTATTGCATTTTTTTCTGGTTGAGTTTGAATTATTTGCTTAAATATATCTTATTTTCCTACCGTGCCTGCGGCGTGATTGCTATGGCGACGGAGTGTAGCAACCAATCAACAAATTTTGCCATGAGAGTCTTTCTAAAGATGTCTAAAAACACTTTATTAATATCATTATTTACTCTCAAAGTAATTAAACGTCGACAGAGGAAATGGGTGGGTCAATATTGAGGAGAGAGAGATTGCAAAGGATGGTAATTGAGGGTAGAGCTTAAGAAAGAAATGGCTGGGAATAGGGTATATCAAGGCAAATGACCCTACCGGAAGGTAGGATACTTAGGTATTTACTCTCTCAGCGGAAGTTCAAATGAGTGCAAAAGTGTGTTCCGGTACCAAAGAACTTCATTAGCTCCGAGAAATAAAATCTGTTGTAACTTTGCAAAATAGAGTTTCAACGGTTTAAAATCAAAACGTAATGTTTGCGATGAGTAAATTGTTCAAAATTTCATTTCGTATGTTTTGCACTACATTAACTTTTTTTATCTATATTTTGTTAATCTATAGGTTCTCTTGTTATAATTTATTACCTTGTCCCCTAATTTGGTTTCTAACTTACTGTATTCAAGCCGTGTTAGTTAGTTCTTTCCTCAGCTTTGTTATGAAATACGTAAAGAAATTTACGTGTTCTATCCATAAGAATAAATTTTAAAGCAGATATTAATGATTTTTTGAAAGACGGCTCTCATTGAAACTTTAATGTGCGTATAATTTTAAAATAGCAATTAATATTACCCTTAATGTATGTGCAAGACGGTTGAGAAGACATTAGCTTTCGTATTTCAGCAACGAAAGTCAAACATTCCTACTGCAAAACTACGGATCTTAGGGTGAAGGAGAAATAGGATATTTGTACTTTTTAAGTTTCACGTAACCTTTTAAATTCTTAACGTTGCAGGTTGCTTTTACGTTGCAATTTTTACTTAAAATTTCCGAGTTTATTTCGACTAAACTCTTATGACGTATCTTCACAAAAAACGGTTTGTCGCCGAGGTATCTCTTGTAAGAACCCCTGAACACATTCATAATTTTGGTGCCTTCTCGAAGCAGACTCCAAGCGCTTGGTGCATTTTACCTCCACGACAGAAATTATCCCCATCTCCAGCTTGCTCGTGAAGTATTTACTCCCGCCGTCCGCTTCACAAAGGGACCCTCAAAATTATGAGGTTTTTGATGCAACTAGCGTTTTGTCCCCGCATCAACTCGCATCGCAGCTGCAAAGGGACTTTATATCCAGCGTCCGAAGGACCGGACCGCAATTGGGCACCATATACTCAGGTTTCTTCTTGTTTGTCCCTCTGTTTGTGCCAGGGCCTCGAGCAGTTATATATTTGTTCCTGCTTTGGTAAAAAGAAAGCGATTTTCGGTCCAGCTCCTGTTTTGCTCGGTCTGCCAACGTCGAACCAACGTAAGAACCGGTTTTTTCGATCCAACGAACATTAAAATTATGATTAGCCAATATTAAAATGCAGTGATAACGATATATTTGGTTAACGACAAGGTACTGTAAAAAATGTCTTGGGTTATGACGCAGCCTAAGATCTACGACGCCTTCTTGGGAAGATTGTAATTAATGTGCTTAGCTGTTTTTATTATTCTTGTTCATTTATTGGTCTTTTAGGACTTGGGGTGCCTTCCCACGGAACTAAGAAAATATCCGGCAGTGCCTTTTTGAAGGAAAAATCCGTAAAAATTCCCACCCATCCCACAAATTATTGGATCTCTAAACGAACTATCTAACCATTCGGATTTTTTAATGAGACTTTGTGCTCCTTGAAGAGAAGCGCATATAAAATTTTTTATCACTTGAGATCCTCATAATCATTTTCTTATTACTATCGTCCTTGCCCTATAGTGATATAAGTGTAACAGAAAAGGTGGAAGGAATAGGAGATAACGAGATAGCTGATGTTCAGATCTAAATATCCTTTCAGAGATATTACGCTTGAATAAAGAGAAAGATGACTGTATTTTGCTCCGAGTACTAGAAACATTTTGCTGCAAATGATAAGCATGCTTTTAGTTAATAGAAAAATGGTGTTACTCATTTGTAGTAAATCTACCTCCATTTACACTTAAGAGAAATGGTATTGTTCGAATCCAAACTTTTTTTGTTTCCGTTTGGTTAGAGTTTTTCGGTTCGGGCACGTTTTTCATTCCGGCAAACTTAACGGTCTCTTCGGTATCGGTTTCCGGTTTGGTTCCGGTTTGACGCTCTGGCATGCGCAGGCTCGTATTCTGCTGGAGCATAACGTACACTGCCACGTGTAGTCCTCAAAAGTCTGGGCGATTTGTTAAAGCCCTCCGGTTCGAGAGCTTTTAACCCTTCTTATTGCCGGTTGTTTTACAACGCTCGAATTAATTCGCCGGCTCCCGAACATTTGAATTGCTAAAACGGCTCGATATGATTTTTGAACTTCGCGTGCTTCATTTTCCCGTGTAGCTTCCTTCGAATTACGGCCATCCGTCGCTTTTAATGATGCCTCCCGATGACAGTACTCGGAAAATTACGGCCGGTGTTCGCAGAAAGACACCCTCACCCTCGTTGTCGTGGCAACGGATCGGTAAAAGGATTCTGAAAAAAGGCGTCGTTCGGGGGGAGAGGATAAGGGGCGTCTCTTGTTTATTTTTGTAAACATCGGTGCGATCACTAATGAAGTTCTTCGCGTAACATCTTTAGCTTCGGCGTCTGAGACAACTTAACATATCATTCTTATCCTTAGTTTTCTCACAGTGGGTGCATACATGTGCAAAATGATCCTTGTCGAAGCACTTTTATAAAATAAGTACCTTAAGTTTTTATTTTTATTGCGTTCCTTTCCGAGAGATCAATTCTTACTCGTATTATCTCAGTGGAATTACTTTGACGTTTTCTATTCGTAGAGTTCTGGCTCGGGGGGAAGGGAAACTATTAACTACCTAACTTAGATTAACTTTTGTGTCGCTAAAGTTCATGGTGTTATAATATGAAAGCTTTTGATGTGTCAGCGATGGATATCGACTTTGGTATTTCCTTTATAAATCTCGTGAAAGGTTATTTATAGGGACATTGCGCTACTCATAGCATTCTGACAATTAGAGTAAAGAAAATGCGAAATGCCTTCATCTTGCCTTGTAAGTCTCGTTCGCTCTCCAGTGCTATAGGGGAAATGCTTGAGGTTCAAACCGACTGAATACTCTCCTACAGCAAAATAACGTCTATGTTGCGAGCATTCACTTTCAGGTAGACAAAGTTCCTTTTAAAGTCTGGTTAAGGGTTCCCGGATAGCCAGGTGGGTTCGACTTCGGCAAAGCAGTCCCGAGTTCGATTCCCGGTTCAAAATGACCACTGCTATCGAAGTACTTTTAATAATGCTACCACCACTATTCTGGTAAATTTATCTATTAGTTTGGTCTCATTTCCCTGATTCATGGGTGTCCTCTTCAGTAGTATAGATAGGCAAAAGGCAGACAGGCAGAATTTCTACTCTCAAAAGTAAGTTTCCTCCTCTGCATTTGATTTTCAGTAGCTCTCTCTTTATAGATGCTTGATCAAATGCGATGGGATGAATTGATGATAAATGAATAATGAGATGAAAATAACCGTCAAAGCAACTGCATTTACGATATTCACGAAATGAAAGAAAATTAACGATCAAGCTTGTTGCGAAGAAACTAGAGCAGGTGGGTGAATTCTCTTCTTTGTGTATCGTTCTTCCATTGGATAGAAGGTGCACGTATGGTGTTCGCAAAAGAATAGCATTCATAGGCCAAGGAAGCTTTCGTGAACTGATGACTGGAGGTCTCGGTAAAGGAATCAGGAAAAAAGTGATAAAATCGTTGGTGTTGTTTTTCTGTATGGGTGTTAAACGTGGACTTTATGAAATGCCATTGAACAGGGAATATTACGGCGCATGAAGATACCGAATAATAATAATTTCTTTCTTTTCAATCATCATAATTTCCTTCTTTCCTAAAACTAAACGGTTGGATTTGAGAAGGAACATATTGATCTCCATTTCCTCTCAAAAAACGATTGCTATTATCGATGTTACTTTAATCATCGTTGTCATGACAACGGAAGAGATCAATGATTTCAGGAAAAACACCGTTGGCTCAGTGAGGAGGCACCGCTTACATTTTAGCATCGGAATCGAAGTTTTTTGGTCTGTAGGTAGATGTCGCTTTCGCAGTTATTCCACACATCGGCACATTTTTTCGCCCGGTGCGGTGCTCTATAAAATATTCGCATAATTACTCGATTCGGCGCGACCTCAACGAAATTAATTTTTAGCGTGTAAACATCTCTATTGTGGCTGCGGGAGTTGGTTTAATTTGAATTCATACCGAAATTTAAAATGTTTCGATGTATATTAATCATTTTTTCGGAAGCTCGGCGATTTAATGTGCACGTAGGGCGTGATCTAATTTTCATTCTGCGAATGATTTCCGCGACAAACTGCGGCTGGGGTGGTTTTTAATATATTTCAATAATTGCCCTATTCACGTTTTGAATGCAAAATGCGTCGTTGAGTGAGATGTTTTAAATACTCCACGTGCTGAATTGAATAGAAATTTATAAGGGTCGAGGAATATAAAATTGCTAAATGGTTTCTTCGGGAGTCTTTTTTTAGAGTTTAGTATTGGCAGATAATTTATTCATTTCACCCTTACGGTGAGGTTAGGCCTAATGGGCCTCTCTTACACCTAACATCTGACAATGAGTTAGTGATATAAAAAAATACTCAAATATAAGGAACACCTCATTAAGACCACGCTTGTAAACCCTCAATAACGTACTGCAAATCATTTCAAATTATATAGAAGACGACACGTTCACGGGGACTTGTTTTCCGCATCACAAAAGAATTTTACATACGTTGAGTATGTTTACGTAATAAATTCACAAAATATATAACCAGTCTATGTATATGAATATATACCCTTCTCTGGACTACAACCTTGTCGTGGCGGAAGGACTTGCGTGTTCCTATGATCTAGAGAGCTTAACTGGCGGGAACTATTGTCGGATTGAAAATAGTATAGACCTGGACTTTGACGGGTACCACTTTGATTATCTGCCAATTTAATGGGACATGTTATACATCGTTCAAAAGGGAATTTATTTGCCTTTATAATGATATACATTAAGTGTCCATATCGATCTCCTGCTATATCTGAGTCGACGTAAACCAAATCAAAACACGGTACATTCGCGCAAATCCATGACTCGGTCATCTTCACACCTCTGTGGAACAATGACAAGGAGTCACAGAAAAACCAAACTTTTAGCACAAATAAGTTATATAGTCATGAAGAATAATCCGCGTTTCTGAGATCCGATCGTGATTTATTGACCTATGATAAGCGTCTGAATTAAAACTCAATCTCCTCCTACAAATTTGATCCTACGCAATTGAAATTTTTATTACGCGCTATGTAAATGATTTTTTTAAAATATGCGAGGGAGATTTTTCCTACATGCATTGGGGGAGGTGATATGAGGCGACCTATAATGAAACGTCATCGCCGCCTCCTCCCGTATGTTATCTGTATGTTCCTGGTAGGGTCATCCATGCCAGAATGGTCAATAGGTAGCGGCCAGACGATGTACCTCAGTGAGGTACAGAATATATCCATCATTCATTGTAATATATAGAAATAATACTCACGATTCAATGTTTTGTCAATTCTTGCCGTGGAAAAGCAGCTGAATTTTCTTTGTATCTCTATGTACCGTATGAAATAAATCGAAATTTTTTCTGATAATTCTTACTGAGGGCCACGATCTGACCTTTGCGCTAAATCCGCCCCTGTGTGCTTGGCAACGAGTGAGTTGCTATGGATTTTGTTCCTTATCAGTACGCAAATAGGGATGCTCATTATTTCCTCTTAAGTTGTGCTTTATCATCGCAATATCTTTCAAATCAAGTCCATAAAAACGATTAGTTAGATATAAGAAGTGAGTCATTGGTCTCAATTTCTCCCAAATAAAACCGCGCATTATCACGAATGTTATTGTTAAGGCTACGTGACTATTTAATCTCGTGATTTTATGAGCGTAAGTGATAAAAATAAGGAATGATTATAGTTAGTTTGATGTCAACATTTTTCAAGGATTTCGTTGTTTCTACTAATAATAATGCGATTGGCAATTGATCCCGCCTTCATATTCTTATTTACCTTGAGGTATCAATTTTTCCATGTCGTGATCTTCGACTTTTCGACTTGCGTTTCAAAGATCAATTTTTCATACGCATTTAGAATGATTCCATAGAAACGGGCAATCTATGGTTGAAAAATTTCGGCTTTAGTTTGTTCATACAAATATCCGATGCTGAAGTGTTGACGGTCTATCTTTAACGGGCTCTGCGGTGGTTGAAACAATTGTACTAGACAAAACCATAACCTATTTACCAACTTTTGTCGGAAATTGTATTCTCCCTAAGGTTATAGTGTAGACTTATGCCAATTCAATAGGACGTGCTTAAAGCTTTCCTGTCTTCATTGTCATACTCCCACTGTTCCTTCCTCTCTCGAATTGCCAAATATCCCCGATCTCTATTACATATTTCTGTCTTTTCAAAAAGACGGCGAGTAATTTTAAGGCTATTCAAACTTTTACGAGAATTCTTATGTTAATTTCTCTGGTATCACTTCTGGGAAAAGAAGTTATAAATATTAGAATAATTTCCAGCCTCTGGCTTTACAATTCGCCAGCGACCGTAGAGTCAAATTAATGAAGATGGAATAATGTTCTGCTTATTGTCACGGTTTTATATAATTGAATTTTCTTGATAATAATGTTAGAATTCACAAATTACTTCGGTTGCGTAACCTTGCTTACGCTTATTTGAAGGCACGTATTTTAGATTTGTGGTAACATGCTGTAAATTTCACTTAGCTGTAGATGGTGTTTCAATCTATCTCAGGATCGCTATTGCTTAAAGACTATAATTTTATAGACATTTTATTCTCAAGACATATCATTAAGGGTTTCGAGGTGTTTAAAATGTATATAGGGATGAATGGCGATTTACTACTCAAATATATATATCTCGTTAACTTTACAAAGATTCTGTAACTGATGATTGGTGATGTTATAGACATAGCCCCTAATTCATGTCTTTCTTAATCAGTGATTTCTCTTTAAATATTTAAGAAAACGCTTCCATGAATAGGTCTAAGATTTAGGATATTGCAGAATTAATTTTGATAGATAACTGGGTGATATATTGTGAGAATCTGGTAGATATTTCAGTTATGAGGAGACATCTTCAAATTCCTGCTAATTTTAAGTATAATCTGATATTGATTACCTTCTCACCTTTTAAACGCTTCCTGAAGAATCTACATAGTCAATCTTAGTCAGTCGATATCTTAAATATAGTTATCAGTTATCCCTATTTAATTATAACAGTAGTATCTCCAATTATAAATCAGATTCAATTTTTATTTCAGGTATTATAGATTCAAACATATTTAAGGTATTTTAATCAGATTAATTTCTATTACAATCTACAAAATGATCTATTAATTACGAATAATAATGTTTCTTGGATCTTGACCGAAACTTAAAATAGTTTCTATTTATTTTTAGATTTCTTTGTTCTTAAAAATTCAATTTTACCTTCAGCCAACCTTTTGCATGTTGATAAGTGGCTTGCGGTGTGCTTAAGTAGACACAAATGTTCACCAAAGTGGAATAGGAGAAAAATTAATTTATTATTGCTTTCAAGTAGTTATATGTAATTAATTTTTACATTTGCGTTTAAGTGTTCCTCCTGATAATTAATTTTTTTAAATCAGAAACTTTATTTGACGATAAAATTCAATTCAATGCGGTTAAGGAGGGAACACTCAAAGAAAACACTGCAGAATGGTCATAACATTTCATATTCTTTGAATTATACATTTTTGGAAATCATCAAAGAACGGTTCTAACCGGTTAATCACTTGGCGACAAACCGGAAACCGGAATCGAAGAAAATTTTGCGGATTCATTGAACCGGAGGACAACCGGGATGAAAACTACACGGTTGGGTTCTCTAAGCGGAAGGAAAAGAAAGATACCTTTTCTTGCGGAATTTAGCGCCCCCCATTCCTCCAGAATATTCGAAATATTTTCACCCGCTACTTTTTCAGCGCGAAACAAAATCACATAACCTCCACAGAAACGATAAGTCAGGTCTATTCATCTCGGCAGAGGAACGAGAGGAATTAACCTTTCCTCCTCTTCGGAACGGCGAAAGCGCAACTTTTTTAAAGAGAAAAATATAAACAGTGACAACACCGGTTTCCACTCGCCCAGCCTCATTCCATATCCTCGCAGCCCTCGAAATAAACTCTTCTCTTTAACGATTTCCCCTTTTTTCCACCTCGGCTGTCGGTTCGAAAAAGCATTGGGATTTATCGGCGGATATTCTGCAAAAAAAGGGAAGAATATCTCTCGGAAGCGGAACTTGAAAAGTGTCCTTTTGTCGCCTGACAGATCGATACCGTTACATGAATAGGACGAATTAATTCCCCACTTTCTGAGCGAATGAGAGTGGGCAGTTCGGGTGAAGAGGCCACGCGGTTGTCTTGGGTAAAATGGGATCAGCGGAGTCCATAACGCGGTCCAGGGTGGTCCGGGAACCGACAAGGGCTTAACTGTAAGGATAAGGAAACCGTTGCTGCATCTGATTATTAAGGGTCAGGCGACATTTTGGGGAAACTCGTCGTTCAGAAGATGGACATCCCGGGCCGTTTCAGTGGGCACGTGGGGCGCTGTAATGATCCGGGAGCCCATTCTCCTCGGTGCAGGGAAAGACCCTCGCATAACGAAGTTCATTTGTTTCGGGAAAATTCCCTCTCAGCCGTCCGAACAGGGACATTTTGCTAATTTGGGCTAATTATGCGTTGAATATAACGTTTTTCAACTTTTTTTCCGGGGTAAAAATGTGAAAGTGAGCCATCGTTGTGGTTATATTTTAACTATTACTACGGCACCCTTGTCGGTGACTATGAGAAGATACGCTCCGCTGTTGCTTGGCGGAATGTTTTCATTCCAAGTATGGCTTTTAATTCTCTCTCGATATTACAGCACCAACGGCTAATGCGCATAAAAAATTCAGATTGTTTCAAGAATGAAATTCCGTTGAGTTGAATAAAGATTTTCCTTAGGTTTAGAGATACGTAGGAGAGTTCTGGGCATCATTTATTACTGTAAAATAAACTTCATTTGAATAACTCGTCTACTTTGACCAATGAAATTAACCAGCGGCAGTCTTCGTACAATTCACGTAACATTTTCATGGTAATATACATTTACAATATACATTTTCATCATAAGCAACTCGACAGGATAAGATTATGAGGTTTAAAGGGGCTGTATTTATGATGAGCTTACAATTGTAAGAAACTACAATAAAAAAGACAAATAATGTGAAACCTCTGTTTCATGATGACAGCCATACTCTTGTATTTTAAATTAGTTCTACGTATTGCACGTGGCAGTCTGGAGAAGAGGTGGAGGGTCTGCGTTAAGGTCACATACAACATTTTCCGTAATTTATCGCAATCTTTATTTCATATATTCAACCTCAGAAATGTAGACAATTTTCGCCTCAGGAAAATAGTCATCCCGAGCGACATATCTTAAGGTTCCGGTAAGATAGGTAAATGGTCGAAGCGACCCAATGGCATTTGGTAGACCCAGGTTCGAGTCCCGTTTCTCATAGACGTTTTTCATGTCCGTTTCTCCTTGGTAATCTAAGCTTGGCGTCTCAATTTAAAATGTTAGTTAAAATAAAAAACAATGAAAAGAATTTTCCTATGGTTTTCTTAGCGGATAAATCGTTTTTCCTGTGTACACTTTCAGTGCTGGACTTAAATCTAGATAACATGCGACCGAAGGCTTTCTGATTATGTTTTCGGCCTTCCATTGAAAAAGTGATCCTCGCCCAAGGTCCTCCAGGGTTTCAGGCTTTTTCCCATTAGCTATTAGTACTCTTTTGAAGCCTCAGATTAATTGAATCCGGAAAAGGGTGTCAAGGGTACGTTGACGGTCCCTTTAAAGGATGGAATGTGGCCATCCTTGCGTCTCCTAGTTCCATAAAGGACTTTAAAGGTCTTTATTAAGGGGTGATTGAGACTGTAAAGTCTCTTCATCCATCTAACCTAATAGTGCCTATTAGCGATGTAGCAGAATTACTTGGTTCCGCATTTCATTGAAAGGTGGAGAGGTTGTTAACAGGTAATCGAATATGTATGGGAAGGCGAATTGGTGCATGTCATGGGTAGGACTATTGTGGGAATTAGAACATTCCAAACATTCCTTTAAGGCCTATCTCGCACATTCCGTCATACCAAATGACATTCTAGTCTCCCTTAATGTCCATCCCTTGACCACGGGTCATGCAGATTTGCTATCATAATAAAAAAGAATTGTAGGCTTAGTAGTATTAGTAGCTTGCTCAGTAAGGATAAGTATTTTGCTCTTAGATTAATTCGTATGAGAAAAAATATTGAAGAAGTTGTCGTCCTGTCCAGATATCTAGACTATCTATCAGTGCATATGCTCACGGTATTCAGTATTAATTAATAGTTGATTGGATATTGGAAGCCAATGGAACTCAACCGAACTCATAAGCCTATGCAGAAAGTAATTCCTGTGCGCAGAGTTAGTTTTTGGTAAAAAATGCAAGAAAATCCCCAGGGTAGTCAAGAGCTTATATCCAGTTTTCATGATTTTGCTTAATTTGAAAGCCATGATAGAAAGGACGGGAAAGAAAGGCATAGTTTCAAAAATATTTTTATCTCTCGTATTCTGCTGGAGCATAACGTACACTGCCACGTGTAGTCCTCAAAAGTCTGGGCGATTTGTTAAAGGCCTCCGGTTCGAGAGCTTTTAACCCTTCTTATTGCCGGTTGTTTTACAACGCTCGAATTAATTCGCCGGCTCCCGAACATTTGAATTGCTAAAACGGCTCGATATGATTTTTGANTCTAAGAAAAATATTTCTATTCAAAACATTGATTAAAACATTGCCGAGAATCACTTATGGATATTTTACATATTACAGTCATTTCGTTAAGACTCGATAAAAATTCAACTCATATAATCTCTTGCTGAGCGCTGTACATATTCGGTCTTTCAATTTAAAAAGCCTCATTTCCAATCAACCATAACGAAATCCCCTGATCTTTTTCATCTCCGGATCATTTTATGTACGGCGATTTAATCTCTCAAAATTAAAATCTTCAGTACCTCCCGATATCCAAATCCAGCAGTATAACATATTGAAATATCTAAAAATAACTCTCTCTTTTTCAGCAATTGGCTGACGTGAATTTGATCAAAGAGAGAGCGAGAGAGATAGCTTTCGGTAACTCCTCGTGGGATTTATCGATCAGGGCTGCCAACATTGCGGATTAAATCTCCCGTCACATCTACGAAAATCAATCATTAGAGAGGAATTTGCGCAAACAGTGATTCTCTCCCGATAGTGATGTCTCTAAAGCATTAACAGATGGAGGACTTGAACGCACGAGATTAAAACGTGTTCTTCGAAATCCTCATCGCGCCAAATCTGTCTATATGTGACACAGTGCACACACTCGCTACTTGTTTACTTTTAATAAGCAATGCCCGAAAGCAAAAGGGCATTGGCTAATATTTGACGATATTAAAGAGGAGATGAAAATTTACGAGCGATAGATGAATGAGGAATGAGAGATTGCCGTAAACTATGATACTTAGACGGTCCCTCGTTTGCGTTTCTCTCAGTCACGGATTCGATTCCGTTCCGTGGATACCCGACTCAAGCCTTGTTAATTTTTTGCACCTTTCAATTTAGCAATGAATTTCACTTATTTCAATTAAGCTTTGGAGAAAATCGTGGGGTAAATAAGAATGAATAAATTTTAATCTTTGCTGAATTGCTATGGAGATATTAGCAGATCGTCGAGGAGTCGATTCTTTCCAAAAACGAAAGAATGTATCTATTTATCGAATAATAAACGTAAAGAAATTTATTTTAAGGTGAAAATTGTCTACGTGATTAGCCATATTGGAACAATGGGGTTTATTACATGTAACAAGTGCCATGTACAAGCCAGGATTCGCATTATAGAAAGAATTCTCAGAAATTTACAGTTTTAAAGTTTAATTAAATCTGAATTCTCAATTAAACTTATATCGATATTCATACAGTAAAACTTGTCTACAGCGGAATAGTATGATACCAGAAAATTTTTCCATTGTAGACCGGTTTTCCTAACATACAGATTCGAAGCACTGGTTAGGGATTCCTACCCCGCAGGTCGGGACCGAGAAATTCTTCCGTTATGGACAAGTTACGACATATACTGGTTCCTTTATAGGCAAGTTTCACTTTATATCTTATCCTTGCATAGAGCAAAGAGCACACGAAATATGAGGCTTTTAAATCGGGGAAACGTAGCATAAACCCATAGAATGCAATACTCAAGATTATTCTACTTTCTTTCCATGCATTATCTTTCCGTTAAAACCCCTAATGCTGTAGATAACAAGCTTTAATTGTTAAAATCTCTAATCTATTAGGATTAAGGTAAAGTTGTTAACTTAAGTTTTAACACGATTAAGTCGTGCTACTGAATCCCAAGGAATAACAAGTGTGAAAAATAGCGACATGACTGGGACTCGAACCCAGGTCTCCTTTAGTTGGCTGCCTCAGTGAGGACCTCAGACGGCTGTTCGTATCACAAAATGTGGAGGCTGCTCACGAAAGCATTCCCTTAACAGTGTTGAAGAGACGCGGCATAGTAGTTCAGTGGTTAGAATACCTACCTGGAAAGTGGGAGACCTGGGTTAGAGTCCCAGTCATGTCGCTATTTTTTACATTTGTTACTCCTTCTAATCTATTAACCAAGAATTAAGAGCCAATATTCAACTTCGAAGCTCACAGCTGAACCTCAATACGCAAAGTTGGATTTGGTAAAGGAGCTGCTTTAAGCGTAACTTTCTAAAGAATAATTACATTTGATTTAATGTACAGGTTGAGTAACCCTAACCCCAAATGCTTGGACCCATGTTGTTTCGGAGCTGAGGTTTTGGATTAGGAATATATGTAGAGTAGATAGTCGAACGGCGGAAGTGCAAAGATATCCAGAATATTGATGGCTTAAACAGGAAGTTTGAATTCCAAAGGTCTTCAGCCATAGCCTGTAGGGTGAAATAGTAAAAAATGGTAACGTTTTACGCAATGCTTACGTTTCTACTTGTGAGTAAAACGATCTTAATACCCATACTCATCCATCCATACCCTATTTTGTTTAATTTTGAAGTATTTTGGTTTAATTTCGAAGATTTACTTGCAACGTGATAGATTATGGAGTTTTGGATTGGATATACTTCACCTGTTTCATTACCGAGTAATTTAACTGTTTTATCAGCATTTCTCTATTTGCATACGCCAAGAAGTACAAGTTAGTAAATTTCAAATCTGTACTCTCAATAGTTGTATATATATTTGGTAAACATTTAACATAGTCCTCAAAATTGATTATTTTCTGGTTCAATAAAAATTTTGATAATTAAAAAAAATTTTGTTCAAAATGGGGTCACTGTATTTTTCAATTGACCCACTAATATGGGGAGGACATTGTTCAAGTTTTAATTGCCTGAGCATTTTACCGACGCATTTCGAAAAATTTGAATGAAAAAGACTTTTACCCGATGAACACAATTAATTTGCTTTCTACCATCGGTAAGGGTACTATAATTGACGTTGAAATTTACTACGATATTGAAAGAATTTATTTATAACTCCCGTAGGTACAAGTTGCAGAAGAGATAGCATGCATCTTTCTTCAGAGTGAGGTTTCAGCTATATTACCCGCCAGAGCAAGACATGCAATTAAAAGAATAAAGAATGGGAAGGCAGCTGGAGCGGATGACATCCGAGCTTACGTTTTAAATTAGATGTATCTCGTATGAATTGGCCTTTCAAAATTGTATACTCGCCTCTTTAGAAAAGAATCCAGAAGGCATGTACTCATTCCAACGTCATCCTTGGTCTGAAAGAGCTAATATGGAAGTTTTGAATAAATGGGAGGAGAATTTTCTTTCCTATTCGGAAACATATTGGAGAAAATTAGGGCAAAGCGCTCCCTGGGATTAGGAACGATGAAGAGATCTGCGGTACATTGACGACATCATAACCATCAAAGAAATGACTAGCAGAGCAGAAGATTATGAAATCCCGCTCCAAATATTTTTTTCATTTACTGACTGATTCCCTATGCAGATGTACTAGTAATTGTAGAAGAACTCTTTCCTTTCCTGATCTCTCAGTGCATTTAAACTTAATTATTATTTGATTACTTGAGTATTGGGAAGTTAATTAAGCCTATTTCAAGAGTGACGTTCAAGCTGATGGTAGCTTCGTATTTTACGAGAATTCCTATTTCATATCCGATGGAAGAATTATAAATTCTACACATCATATTTCAGATACAGAGGGAAAGTAGTAATTTTCAATTAGTGTGGGGAAAGAGGCAAAATGACACCTCCTCGGATTCATAGCAGGAATGCACAGCATACGATCACCGGGGCAGGTTGCAGCTCCGTGAAGGTTATGAACTGGCTCACCAATCATAACCAAGTACACATCGGTCTAAGAAGCTTTCATATGTACATGACATAGGTTTAGCCCACGGATTATAATATATATTCGCCATTGAAAGTTTTTATTGAATTTACTTATAAAACTTAATATAATTTGTAGGATATTTTGGGCCTCTGGATAGACACTTGATTAACGTGTTCGACATCGGTGAAAGCTGTCCCGGGTTTAACTCCCATTTTGGCTCAGGTGCTGTCGAAGCACTTTTAATAATACGGCTTCACTGGTGTAAGATATTTTGTTTGCTAATGTTTCTAGGTACAGTTTTAAAGACACGCACGCAACGATTTATTAGAATTTCCGTATTAGTTTGTAAGTTTGTTTGTTATGTTTGTAGTTTGACTTATAACGATTTATTTACATTTTCCACATAAGTTTGTGTACTTTCCGACGTAAGAAATGCCAATAAAGATTTTCCTGGATAGATTTAAACAAAATATGGACGCTATAGTTTAAGGGGAACTCCCAAAACCGCGTGATTGGCATAGATTTTGCTTTTACATCTTTACCACGCAAGCAGCGGTGTATGGCCGGGATTTGTCTAGTAATACATAAATCCCTACCTAATCTAGCTTTCTTGCTTCTCAAATGCTCTGTAGAAAAAACAGTCAGAAGAAATAATCTATATTTGTAATTATTTCCTTGCAAAGCTTTTCCGACGCCTCAGATATTGCGCTTCTTGTTTACTATAAAGAAGAAAACTAGATAACCCTTTTCTACAGAATCGTTGCTAGAGCATTGAGACTAATTCAAAACGCAGTTTTTCAAATAAAAGGTAATTATATAACGTCTGATTACAATATGTGATCTAGCTATAAGTCTAAGTATCAGTTTCCAGAGAGATGATTTGTCAATACAAGTATAAGCAAATCACAGCGACACTATTTGTTATAACATATTCCTATCAAGATATTAATGAATGGAGTAGATCTAAAACGTGTTTATTTAGGACGGTTAAGAACCGATGGCCGGTCTGCATATATACATTTAATTAGGATTGTATCCTTTGGGGAACGAGCTTAAAATAGTTCCTCAGCTCAGGGAACGGGGTTATTTCATGGCTGCCAACTATGACAACTCCTGTATTAGAATACCAGACGGAATATCATTTGGAGATATATCTTGACCATTTCTCAGAAAGACTGAGACTGATGTACTAAAAAAGAAACACGCTTAAATAGAATTAATTTGTCAGTGATACTTGTAAAAGAAATGAGTTACGGTAGCGGTAATTTGTCTATATCTTCCGAAGGAAGCCATTCGGATGGGGTAGCTTATTATAAGATGCATGAAGTGGTTAAAGATGAGGCGTTAGGTACAAATAGCCGTTTCGCTGCGATTAGCGGACCAGTAAAAGTGAGATATGGCTAATTAAGGGATAGTTTTATTCAACTCATTTACAAAAGGATGGAAATATATTATTAGAATAAATAATAAATATAGAAATAATAATAGAAATAAACCCCGAATGCAAAGTATCGAGATGAGGTTGATGCACATTTCGTTCAGAACAAAATACGAACGGGTTTCGCACCATTCTTGGTTACGAATTCCAAATTTCATACAAAATATTCGATTTTGTCGAGAGGTTTTGTCGAGGCGGATTACAGAATTCGATACTGGCGTAATCGTCCCGCTTATTATATGCACAAGCACGCACATCCCAGATTAATAACAGTTTATATATTTAAATTTCCGAATTATTTAGGTATTTATGAAAATAAAGCTGGCCGAGATATTTATATTTGGAAGATTTTTACGTGCGGTTCGGTTCATATTTAATTCGGTGAAGGGCGGAGTTAATTTGGTAGCGTTGAAGTGAATCTCCAGCGAACACTTGCGTTCTGAAACTTCATGAAGTACCGTTTCGCGTATTAATGACCAGATATTTGTGCAGGCTTACGTGATTCATACTTTTCTATCATCAACCGCAAACCGTCCTAATTCGCCCGTAATTTTGATTGGAGTTACGGACAGGAATGTTATTACTTGGAAGTTTTTAACGTTGCATTATGCTCAATTAAGCTAATGTGATTAAACATCCAGCAATTTATCCCTCTTTGCAAATTCTACAAACGTAAACTTGTGTTACATATACTAAGCAATACGGTTGGCATTGAATGAGCAACTGTAGTATATGATTAATGGATACATCATCTTGAATCTACAAACGCCGAAAAAATGCATGAATGGCTATCTGATGAATACTTTTTTGTTCCTTGCAAAGCCTATCAAAAATATCATGAAACCTAAATGCATAAACCCTTTCACACGCCCATAGGCTACTGCGAAAATATATTCATAAATGTATACTTTTTATGAGTCGTACATAATAGATAGAAAATATTGAAGATTTAAGTAATATCTAAATATTTTTTCCATTTCCTTTTTCTGAGGACATAAGCGCTTGGTAAAATAATAATCCGGAAATTAATACCTATTAAAAATTCTGCTCAAATTAATTTACTCCATTAACTCATTCAATGAAAATAGGAGTCTGTATTTGAAGCGTGCTACATTGCATATTCATACATTACTTGCATAATTGAAGTGACCTACGTAATACGATTAACATCTCATATGATTGCTCTGGACTTCCATTAGCATTTCTAAAATTCTGGAAACTAAATTTCGTTAGCGCAGGCAAATTGATAATTTGGAATTATGTAGTTTGTATTCTGTTCATTCCAGATATAGTACCAAATCCCTCGCAATCCTTCCTTTTTATTTTTCTGCGCTCGAAGTGGATTTACTACGGTTAAAATTATACTCTAGTAATGTCTGACAATATTTTTAATTTTAAGCATATTTTTCCCATTTATCTACATTAAAATTGCATTCTTTCGGTGCTATTTGTTACTCAAGTCATGTAATCAGTGGCCGTTTAAGGTTCGACTTGATTAGGATTGATGGTTGAAGAAATGGGATGCGCTGGACAAAGTAGCAAGGAAGTCGGATATACCATTTATCTGTCTGAATAGCATTCAGCCTCAAGCTCTTCTCTATTAGCCAATTTTTCATGTTTCTTATGGGATAGAATAGAGGAAACTTATCTATCTTTTACTTTAGTGTCAGCTCTGCTCATTGCTGTAATAGAAACCGTGGTACGATGTATAGGTAATGCTGATTATATTCTTTCGGTCACTTGCCATTGTATACCATTAAAATGTTGTTTTAGTCATTAATTGTGTTGCACTAACGTCAACTTGTCCTCATTCTAACAATTAACTAGCATATTAATCGCTGAGGAAGAACAAGACAAAGTATTTCACCCCCTCATCATGCCTAGTGAGACTCATTCCATCTTCCGGATGTTCCATAGCTTGTGAGGGGTTTAAGGTTGTATCCGGTCTCCAGGCTATATGTTTCAGAGAGAGACCCATCAGCTGTCCCTTAAACATGCAAACATCGAGGTCTGTCAGTTGTAAATTTTTCTATCGAATGTGCTACTTGTACAGTATAGTAGTTTTTTGTCTAGTGTTGATAAGGGGAGAAAGTTTTACCATGAGCACGGTAATACTATTGCAAGGGAGGGTTAAAGCAAACCACGATATTTTGGGAATTTTAGAAAAAGAAGAAATCATCACAAATTAAATGAAGTCTTCCAAACGGCGTAGAGAAATGTTCTGGTGGAATAGCTCAATGGATAGAGCAACCGACGGGCAATTGGGAGACCCAGGTTCGAGTCCCGGTTCCGTCAGATCATTTTCATGTATGTTTTTCCTTGGGAA